>VYZS01052406.1:27494-43040 GCA_013400695.1 Neodrepanis coruscans | reverse complement strand
GAGATGTGTCTTAGTTGAGTCTGTCCTACACTGAGAAAGGATCATGGATAACAATAGTATCTAAATGCCTCAATTTACCAAAAATTCTATAATACTAAATTAAAATCCCCCAACCCTAATATAAACTAATCTATAGTACTTTTAGGATAGCTTAACACCCATTAGCTGAAATGCTAATGGATGTTAAGCTATCCTAACATATCCAAACATAACTTTGGGTTTGTTTGGGTTTTTTTATTTGGTTGGTTTGGTTTTGGGGTTTTTTTGGTGGATTTTTATTTGGTTGGTTTTGGTTTTTGTTTGTTTTGTTTTCTTCAAAACTTCATTATACATGGCCAAACTCTCATGAAAATTTAAGAGGCTTTTTTTTTTCTCACCAATGATGTTCATTTGTGACAGCGAAGACACTTAGAAACAGAGCACATGCTTACTCTTTACAAATCAACAGAATTCTCCCATGGCCTCCAAGCAGCAGAATTCTCTGCTTTAGATGCTCTTTCATAGAGTTTAGTAACTATTTTGTTCCAGGTGTTGATTTGTCATTTTCCAGATCTTTGCTGTGGTGATAGTATATGCTCCAGGGAGAAAACAAAAGCAAGTCCATGAATCTTTTCTGAAGCATTTGAGCCATAACCCAAAGGTCTGCTGAGCTGAATAATCAAGGTCTGTGAGCTCTCAAAAACATTAAGGTCTTCAGAAATGTTTTCCAGCATTTAAAAAAAGAGCAGGAAAATGTGCATCAGTGCAGCACACCAACATCATGTGAGACCATAACATGAGGACTCAAAAAACACAACCATCTCTCAGCAGTTAGTGCAAAATTGCTGAATATATGCATCTCTATGCTTTAATTGATTCAGCTTAGACTAGGGCGAGAAGGGCAAACACATATTGTAATGGCAGTGTAATGGGCACTGCCCTGCATTCATTAAGGCATTCTTTATTCTCTATCTGGACACTAAGATATCCAAATACAAAGAGTTTCTGAAAACACACAGATGAGGGAATGTTTCTGTCCATATATAATGGGAAGTGGAAAGAAGAAATATAAGCATCTTGCTTTGAAATATAAACATGTGTTCTGAAACTCTGTGTGCCATTACTGTGTCCACACAAATATGTGGACACAGACAAAAAGACTTCTGTCAGCCACTGAATTGCAGAATCAGGAGTTAAAATGGCCTTTTTGCTAAGTAAGCATCATTGCTGCTGTATAGAAAACCGTTCAGACAGAACTGAAGAGAAGGTGGAAACACAACATTCACAGCAGGAGAATAAGTCCAGATCCCCCAAACCTTGATGGATGTGGGACTGGTCAGAAATGTCCTCAAGAAATTTATATGTGAGTACAATTTGCTTCTGCCTCAGTGTCTCTAGCCCGCGTATCTTACACCTGATACAGTGAGTGTCACGGAAACTTTGTAATTTTATCAGTATTTAGCATCTTAACACACTATACTGCTCATTGTCCCAATGAAAAAACTTACACCAAAGGGACCTGTAACTCATTTCTAATGGGCCAATAGCCCAGAACTTCTCTCAAATTAATTACAGATTAATGTTTGAGTGAAGCAAAAAATACAAAGCCTTCACATTACCTGAATATATACTTTGATAAGATTTGTTCTGCCAGTGGTTTCCAAGGACAGCTTTCGAGTATGTCCATATGTTCAGTTTTTAGCTGGAAGAGACCGTTCTAGTCGCTCAGAAATACAAAAGCAATACCTGTAAAAACTCAGCTATGCCAGAAGAAGCTGCACCCACACAAAGTGTTTTTTACTACCTCATCTGTTTCTCCCATCTCCCCTCCAGCATCATAGTAAAGTCAGTTTTAAGTATGGAGAACAAGAAAACAAAATTGCAGCACCAAAGTTTGGGGCTAGACACTAGGAAAAACTTTCTGACAGAAGGAACAGTAGAACTGCCTGGGAAGGCAGGTGAGGTCATGTGAGATCTTCAACATCAGAGATTATTCAATGCAGTTGTATTAAGTATCCTGGAACTATCCAGGCCAGGCTGAAGCTGGCATGACCTTGGGAGGATGACCTAGATGAGCTTTTGAGGTCCTTCTCAGACCCAGTTTCCTCTGAGTGTAAGCCTGGTCATAGTGTTCTCGTAGTTATGTGCAAAGGGCATTGTGCTGAGATTTTATATTAAAATAATAGTTCTGCTTACCTATATCTTCTTCTGAAACATTATCATTATCATTCCTGTTAATGTTTGGGTCAGAGTAGATCAAGCATAGATATTTGTGTTCTGCCACCCAACCAAGTAAAACAAAGAAGGTACAAGGGAATGAAGAAATCTACCAGATCTGTCCCAGCCTACTAAGATCATAATTAACTGATATATCAAGTTCTATCTTCAACCTAGTTTCTTTGAATTGTAATCATCGTTCCGAGTGCCCACGCAGTGATACCAGTTGGTCTTTGATCTAGTCATCTCAAGACATACTGTTGTAAAAATTTTAAGTACTGAATATGTGCAAGCTACTTTACAAGAACATCTCTGTGGTAACTGACCTGCCAATATATCACTGGTATTTCCAGCTGTCTGGAGATCGTTCTTCAATGCAGTACAGTGAATTGAGCTGTCAACATATCATACCTTACCTCAAATATGCCTATACAGAAGTACTAAGAAGTCTATGTTAATCCCACACTACTTTATAACCTATGTATATCCAAAGCTTTTTGCCAGGCCATGGGAGATGAATCCTGCTGTTGATTCTATCAGTGATTTGTTTTGAGATTTTTCTCTACAGATTTGCTTTCTTATAGGTGAGCCTGCATTTCTGACTGAATTGAATAAGGATCCTAAAAATCCCTTGATAGCCAGTGAAAATGTTCTGCCTTTTCATTAGTTAATTGATATTTACAGTGAATAGTTTTGGAAGTTCAGTGACTTCTCATTGAATAATTCAATTTTAAAGGCTTTAATGAACATTACAACTAGCAACCTCTACCTATAGGTGAGAGGCTATGGCCCACCGACAGGTATGGAAGTTGCTCTCCCATTGTAAGAAATAAAATTTTCTTGTGGTCTGGACAGTGAAAAGAAGAAAGCTGTCCAAAGCACAGGCAGTAGGGATAAAACAGGGGTTTTTTTCCGTCTGTAAATTAAAGAGAACTGAGAATGGGGGAAAAAAAAAAAAGCAGTATCCAGAAGAGAAAAAAAAAAGATGCTTTCCAAAATGATTTCAATGACAAGAAAATTACAATGATATTGGATAAGCTAAGGTTTGAAAAGATGGTCTTGGCTCTGTAACAAGGATATTGTCGAATATACCTAAACATGCCAAAATTTTTGTTGCAAAGAAATTTGTGGCTATCATTAATTTCCTCTCAAATAAAAATAATCAGAAGTGAAAAAGGGCAGAAGCACTCTTCAAGCTTGTAAATCACCTACATTAAGCCAAATTAATAGGTACCAGATTATTCTGAGAAGTCAAAAAGGTTTTACAATACTAAACTCATAGTACCTGATAGTTCAACAAGCCTGCAAGACATTGCTAAGGATAAGATCTCAGTCCTGGCACTGAATAATGGTATTTCATAAGCAATCATGAATGGAAAGCAGGAAGCAATTTCTGGAATCTCCAGGCTTCGCTGCTTTGCTATAGACATCATATCATCTCTGACTTCCCTCAGTGTATTTTGTAAGCATGCTGACTGTCTGTCACAGAAGTTTAAAAAAAGTCCAAAATCCTGTTCTTACATGGAAAAAATAAACTAATGGAACATTGTGCTTTCCCAAGTACAAAACAGATGTTCTCAAGAACATCCTCTCAGCCCCTTAGTGGATCTGCCTGCAGCATGGAGTGCCTCCTCCTCAAACAGGGAAGTTTACAGTATGGTTACAGAAAATGAGATGTTGCAGAGCCACACCACAGAGCTGGGGCACCTCAACTTATCTGCATTACCTGGCTGCACACACAGTGCTGTTCCACAACAGTGCAGGTGGAAAGCATGGGAGGAAAGGATAGCACACATTTACCAAAGAACATTGAATAGACTATGTACTTCAAATTCACACTCTAACATTGCTGACAGCTCTGCCCTCATGTAGCTGTGCCTTAGACATCAACATTCACTGTACACAGAAATGTACAAATGTTAAATATACGATTAAATGCACTTAGGTCTTTTAGGCATCAAATAGATTGAGAAAAAAATTAGAATAATTAACAAAATTCCTCACTGACTGGAAAATATCTGGAAATGTTCACATGCCATTTGTAGCTGAATTGACACATTCCCCGATATGTTGGACAGCACTGTCACCACATTAGAAAAGAAAAAATGGTAATTTTTTCTAGAAAAAAATCATGTGTTCTAATGAAAATAAACGATCATATCAGGTTTGTCATGTGAGGCTCAGAAAACTAGATGGAGTCAGATTGTTCCCATTGATCCAAAGGTTGTGGGCTTTTGCCAGATCTTTCTTCCTAAGTAGAGCTGCTACTGCATCACACACCTCCTCAGAAAACACACAAAGATTGTGGTAGTACTATCTATCTATATTGGCAGGCTAGCATCATGCTAGTAGATTGGTTTCATGATGCATGCACGGCACACAGGAGGCAACCAAGTAAAGAGCCTCTCATGCTTCTCAGAAGCCACGAGAAAGCATGAGGTAACATCCTGGATATGAACTGAGTCCTGGAATGAATGAAAACTACTCAGAAGCCCATCACCTTACCAAGTCTGTCCCGGCTTTGGCTGGAACACAGCAAAGTACAAACTACTAGGAAGAAAACTATACCAGACAAAAAGAACACAAAGTCAGATTACTTTCACCTTATTTCATAAACAAAGAACAAACTACTGCTGTTTAAAATAAAATGAATTCTCCAAACCATATCCAAGTTACTTAAGGTACTTTCTTTGTTGAAAAAAAATTTTTTTAAATGTAAGTTATCCTTCTTATCAGGAACTTTCTGATGATTAAAGGTCTGTCTGGGTTGCAGCGACTTTTACAGACTAGTGCTTCTCTGGGATATGGTCTTTTCTCACACACATATCAGAACAGATGTTATAAACACAAATTATCAATGGTTTCACCTCATTCCACCAAACTACTACAGGCTGGCATTTAGTAGCATTCATTCTGTTAAAATATAAATTTAAAATTAAAATGAAATATTTTTATATCGAACTATGCTTTACAACTTACTATTTATACCTTATACGAGATCTATACAGCTGCCTTCCTTGTGAAAGTCTTCTTTTCTTCAAAGTCACCTGCGGTCTTACAGCATGGTTACAATTACAATTACTAATGCTAAAATACTGTAATGCCAAAATGGCTTTCCAGCTGCCAATAAATTACATAATTTTTGTACTTGCACAGTGCAGATCTGCAGGTATCATCAACCCAAAACCTAATCTATACCACATAATAAGAAAACACTGATTATAATTTCAGATGCCCAAGAAAACCTAATATGAAGCTATGGATCACAAAGGAAGTGAAATTGCTGTCTTCAAAGATGATTCTTTCTTGTTTGAAAGACTATTCTTTCCATTAAGTTATCTTCTCTTACAGCTGTGCAAACAAAGGACAGGAACATGCGGTATGCCTTTCAAAATTAAATGCTCTTTCATGACTAACCCTAAACAGGAAAAGATTCAATTGGGAATATAACAGAGAGTATTGCAAGTCTTAACACCCTATGTCCTGAAACAGCCAGCTTAGAGTCAGGGTAGCTCACCAAAAATAATTAAGTAAATAGCAGGCAGCTATAAAACATGAAATTTGACTTTGCGGAAATGATTCTGCTGACAACAGTGCCTAAATATTTAAGAGGCACTGAAATTGAATGTTTAAGGGTTTCAGTAACCAAATCATCAAACAGTTCTTATATGTTCAGAGCTCAAAGTGGGACAATTGCCAAAACCTGTGGCAAAAATCCTAAAACATTTCAGAGAGACATGGACTAGCCCCAACTTCAGTTTCAAAAACAAACACTGGGCTAATGATGTTTTATTTACAATTCTGTGATTCCAGAGTAATCTGCTGAAAAGCAAGTGTTGGCTCCTGGTTTTCACTGATGCAATGCATGCAAGAACCAACCTGGCTGTATCCATCATGTATGATACCAGCTGACTGTAAATTACTGCAGAAACTCAGTTGTTAATTGGAATATTCTAAATGCTTTTTCTGAAGCTAAACAATTTACCCACCTTCAGTTGAAATGGCTGTCAGAAAGACTTATTTTGGCTCTCATCTGTCAATAGGCAATATATAGATAAACAAACTTTGGTTTTAGAATTATTAACA
This sequence comes from Neodrepanis coruscans, assembly GCA_013400695.1. Taxonomy (NCBI): domain Eukaryota; kingdom Metazoa; phylum Chordata; class Aves; order Passeriformes; family Philepittidae; genus Neodrepanis; species Neodrepanis coruscans. The sequence continues at coordinate 36,758 of VYZS01052406.1, read as the reverse complement.
TACCCACCTGCTACAATTTTAAACAATATTTGCTATGCTTTTTCACATAAAGCGATTATATACTGGCAAATACCTATCTCGCTTTGTCAGAATACAAAATAATGGAACAAAGTGACTAAGTCAGTAGGTTTCAGACTGATAATCTTTTCAGGCATTAATCTCAGGTTGGAATACGGGCAACAAATGAGTCTTCTTAAATTTTTCAATTAAGGGCTGCTTTAGTCTAATTATATATGAAATCAGGTAGAAAACTACTGTAATGTTGACTGCCAAATGAGCCTGTTTCACGATTGATTCTACCTATGCCACAGTCTTAAAAAACTAAGGCATACATACATACATACATACATACTTTATTTCTTTCATTTTTAACAATAGGGCAAACATTGCCATTCCTGCTGTCAAAAATTCAATATGTCGCTTTCTAGGGTTAAGAAAAATAACAACTTCAGTCACATTAAGAACATAAGGGATCAGATGGGTTACTGAATCCAGCAATGGCTTACGGACAACTCTGATTTTTAGTTTTGTTAGTAGGTTCCAAGAGAAAATTTTATTTACTTGGAATAATCTGTTTTAGTCTGAAAAACGGATCAAGAAGAACAGGGTGCTGTTTTTCTACAGGGTGCAGTAAATGAGATGCAGGTGGCAGAGGATGAGATACACTAATTTTAAGAACCCAAAGGGCATTAGGACAGATTTGCAGAAGGTATTAGGCATATAAAGTTACAGATAAGTTCCTGCTGATGTATTCAAGACTGTCCAAACAGATTGAGAGTTTTTATGCCAAATTATATGAAACACATCATATGGCCCTTAGTGACAGAACGAATCAATCAATTTCATTAAGTGGTACATCAATTTCATTACTAGAGTTGTCATGGTTTTACCAGGAGGCATGGTACTGGCAAGAGAGATCCAATAGAAGCAACACACACCAAAAAAACCCAAAAAACAAGGTTTATTTTACACACACAGAAAACCGACAATAAAACACAAAGACAGACAAATTAAGCTCTTCCGGGTCCAGCGGCTGATATGAGAAAACGCTAGGGTAGTGCTGGGTCTTTGCCTGAGGCTCCTGAAAAGACACCGGGACAATTAAAAATCCGCGACCACCCACCCTCCTTTTCCCTGGGAAGGAATACCACTGCTGATGGAAAGATGTGGTCCTCAGCCCGTGCTGCTGTCGCCGGAGTCACCGATCTGCCTGCGCCACTGCAAAACTCAGCGCTGAGGCGAGCAGAGATATTCTCCCGACCAGCTCCCATCCAGAAAGACAGCGATGGCCACCTTGCTCGCTCTTTTATAGGGGACCAATCTTGCGCAGGCACAGGCATCTCCCAGGTGACTGTTGCCCCCTCTGATTGGATGGCCAGCGCCCCGGAACTGCCCCTAGCGAGAGGTTCCACTACAAGCAAAAATGGCGGTATGGCACCGCGTGGCCGGCCCCTGGGCCGGGGTGCAGGTCCCCCGCAGCCCACGTGGAGTCCCTGTGGGGTCCCAGCACTGCCACCGGGCTGTCCTGATTCACACCAGCCCCAGCCGTTCACCGCGGCAGCTCCTCCGCTGCGAGAGGGCCACCGATAGCCCTCTTCTATTCCATGTGCATGGGAGATCCCACTGCGCATGCGCGGAGCGGCAAGTCGGGCTGCCACTGGGACCGGGGCCATGCCCACTGGCCCCCCTGGCACCGCTGCCGCGACCCGGGGACGTGACGGAGGCACTCCTGCCTGCCTCACTGGGAAAACCGCCAAGCCCCAGCAGGCACACCCCCACCCACCGCAGGGACCAGCGCCGGTCCGGCCCAGGCTAGCAAGGGGCACCAGGACAGAACAGCCCCACCCCTGCTGGCTCCTGCGCTGCCGCTGGCACCGCGCCTGAGCGCAGCCGTGCAGGGGAACCAGCCTGGGAACGGGGAAGGCAGCGGCCACATGTGGAGGACACGGCTGTGCGAGAGACACAGCTATGGCGGGGACCAACCCTGTCCCCAGCTGCATGGGAGCTGGTGGGCCCACGCCGTGGTGGAGCGGCCCTGCTGGCACTTGCTGCCGTCATCATGGCAACCCGCCTCAAACACACAGGAAAGGCAGTTTAACACAGCCCCAATCCACCCTCCCCTCCCCAAAACCTTCAAAAACCTTCAAAAAGCCCCCAGAAGCCCCTCTCTGGGGCTCAGAAGGGAGAAGAAAGACAGGGGGAAGGGAAAATTGTTTTAGCTCCCATAACCTTTGTTTTCAACCCACAACAGGAGTGAATGTTTCCCTTGCTTAATAAATTATTTTAAATGCGAAGTGTTTCATAAATGCACTTTTTTCTTAAGTATACAGCATATTTAAGACAACTAATAAACATGTTTATACACTGTTTTTTAGGGTTAATTAACTCTTCCTACCCATAAGACGCATCTATATACAAGTTCAGATTAATAGGAATTATCTAGTAAGAAAGAAATCATTCAGCAATAAAGTAAAAATCAGAGTACGTGTGCTATTAATGTGTGTCTGTGGAATTGAAGAAAAGATTTGCGAGTAACCAAAACATTCAGTTCCAAAAGTGCAAACTAAAGTACTGACTCTGCAGCTTCTGACTAAGAGGAACTTCTTGCCTTACTGTCACACACTGTAGGCATTTCCCTAGCAGTCGCCAGGGTCCAGACTGCACGTAGCCCCTGTGATGCCCTCAGAAATGTCATAATCCAGTAGAATGAGGGGTTTACTCTCTTAGCTGCTTTACCAATCAACAAGAAAAATATCTTTCTCTTTGAAAGCCTTTAAAATAAAAATTCAAGTTACTACATTCAGGCTACTACTACTATAACTTGTAAATTAAATCAATAACCTCAATTATTCCACTTTGGTTAATAGTGGTCTACATGGTAGAAACTGGTTTTCACGGTTCTTCTGAAAAAGTGAAATTTATATTCAAATGTGCCAAGTAAGCAGATCAAAAAGACTTCAAACTCAAACTTATGAACACTGAAATAGTCCTGGTTCAAGATTGTTTGTCATTGCTGAATCCTTATTTTAAAGAAAACAAAGAAAAGTACTGAATCTTGGTCTTTCTTTTTTTCGGAATTGTTTCTGACTACAAAAATGGTAAAAGGTACGCAGCAATACCACTTCATCTAGCACAGGAGATAATGGTGGATTTTCAAGCAAATGAAAAAATTTTCATTATAAAACCTAATTTTTGTTGTTTTTTCTTCAGGACCCTCCCTCCTTTTGTATATATGATGGGGCTGCAATGGTGATGATTCTAGGTTTGGCTAAACAAAACTTGTTAGTCTAGAACTTTGCCTTATTTTTGCAAAAGACAGATAGTATATAGGGGTGAGGAAAGAAAAGATGGTTGAAAGGAAGACAGATTATCTGATAGTAAAAAAAAATGTATGTGGCCTTGGAGAAGTGGCCTGTGCCCCAGCTTCATAATCTAATACATGTGATGATGAACAATCTGCTTAAACAAAGTTCTGTCTGGCTTTTCATGGCCAAGTTTTCAAGCTAACTGCCCAGGGGAATTACTGCAAGGAAGTTCAGCACTTTCACAGCAGAGTTGGGCATTCATCAGTAAGAGAGACTATTTACAAGAGCAGGTAGTGACAGGACAAGGGGGAATGGCTCAAAATTTAAAGAAAGTAGGTTTAGATGGTGAGGCACTGGAACAAGTTGCCCAGAGAACCTGTAGATTCCCCATTCCTGAAGGTTTTTAAGCCCAGGTTGGATGAAGCTCTGAGCAACATGATCCAATGAAAAATGTCCCTGGCCCATGGCAGGGGGTTTGGGACTAGCATTAAGGTCCCTTCAACCCAAATCACTGTATGATGAAGTACACCGTGGTATTTGGAACAGCAAAATTGGGAAATGCTCTTACTTTTGAAAAATGCATCCTGAAGCTTTTGTCATTGGCAAATCTTTTCCAGACAACTTTGTATGAAAAGCAGAGTTTATCAATCATAAACCCAGAACAGTTTTAAGACCTGACTGTATAAAAATAGCTGAAAATGAGTTATTTTCTTGTGGCCCTGCAGAAGATGCATTCTATGGATGTTTTCCAGTGGGGTCTGGATCTCCCTGTTCAGATCTTGTCTCTGCACAACCCATGCAGAAGCATTCTACATTGCCCACATCTTATCACTTCAGTAGCCTGAATTCCTGTCACAAGGGTTTGTATTCCTGAAACTCTAAGTCTCCCTAAAAAGGGAGCTATGCATCCCAACACTCACAACCCTGTTGGATATAGTGCTCAGATATGGTAAAAGCACCATAGAAACATAGAGGAGGAAAGGAATGAAAATTTTCTGTGCAAGACTTGGATAATTTGAGTTAAAAAAGGCTTAGAGCCATGCTTTTAATGAGGAAGATAAAAAGAATTCTCTAATTACTACCAGTTTACTGAATGAAGCAGTGGACTTAAGAGGAAAAAAAGAACAGTGATTGTTTAATTAAAAACTGCAAACAAATGGCAGGAAAATAGAAGTTGCCTAGGCAATGTTAATGATGACATTGCCCAACTTCTAAGTGCTTGGCTTCATAACCTTAAAGTCAACATTTTTTAGACATATTATAATATATTATTCAGGATGCTATGGCTCCTGCTGGTAATCAGTAATACTTACATTTAAACACGGAAAAAAGATTACTGCTAGCTATACTGTATTTTCCAATTATACAGTCAGTTTACAAATGAAATTATAACTGAAGCATTTGAAAGATTCCCTTGAACAGAAATGATGTAACAAATATTACTGCAATTTGGCACAAGGAAACTTTACTGAAAGTCTAGAATTTCACCTAATCAGGCAATTTGATTAGTGGTCTATTTGTAGGAGCACTCTGTGCTGCTGCAGAGTAATTTCAAAACACACTGCAAGAAAAATAATCATAACAACTGTAGACACTTTTTTCTCATGGCTCAAATTTATTTAGTTTTAAAAGTCAGTTCAGAATAACGTAATTAGTGTAAATTCAGTACTATGATGGAAAAACCCAAAACCAACTAGTGTGTTTTAGCTTATTACAATCATTATGAATAAAGTTCTGGTTTCTACTGAAAATTCAATTCATGATGCCCAGCAACTACAGCTGGGAAAGGTCTGACAGCTTCATGCTAGACAGCTGTGGCTTTGAAGACACAGAGGTTTCTAAATTACTTTCTGGGAAAAGAGACATTAACAAGAAAGAAGCACAGGAACACACAGCTTTCTAATAACAGTAATGTGGGCAGACTGATGAAAAGTAAGAATATGATCCCTCTTCCTGGCATTGAAAAGTCCATTCTTCAGCTAAAGTTTAAAAGTAATAAATGCATGTGAAAACACCAACTTAACAAATTTATACACAAATACATTTGGACAACACGAAGGGAATAAAAACAAAGTCCAGAATGATCACATTTTTCCCTAGACTTTGACAATATGGAAGTAGAAGGAGGTGAGATCTCAACAGTCATTACAATCCTTTAACAAAGCAAGGAATGAAAAAATGCAGAGAGAAAAAAAATTGAGAGAAAATGCCATGATGAAAGTCCTGGTCATTTTAGTCACTGGGAAAGAACCCCCACCTTTAGGTGATGTGAATGTATAGATCAGGCACTGCACATTTACCAGACCAAGCCTTGAGATTAGGCACAGTTGACAATGCTGTAAACTTTCCAAAGTAATGCCATGATCAGGCCTCACCTTTGGCTGCAATCAGCCTCTTGTTGGGATGAGTGATCTGTCATCTGGCTTGTGAGCCCAACTGGTGGCTTGTCCTTTCTGTCAGATGAGGAAGGAAACACTCTACTGCCTTGTGGTCATTCAGCTGCAGGGCTTAGCACTAGTTCCTGGCTTTTGAACTTAGACAGACTACCTGCTCCCAGTCCTTGACTTTAAGTTACAATGGAGTCATTGGCCTGCAGCTTGGCTTCAATCCATGTTCTTGCCTTGCCTTTTCACCACTAGGTGAACACTAAGGTTGTTCATCAGTTTTACACAAGGTCAGTGGTCCACCTAGCGCACCTGCCAGCTCCAGCAGAATCCAGTGGTTCTTTGTGTCAAAAGTGTAAGATGAGGGCACAGAGGCAGGGAAGCTCCCACAGTATATGATCAGACAAAAGTATATTTTTGGTTTAAGTCATCTTAAATGCTTTTGAAACTACAACTGCTTCTTATAATTCTTGGCACTGGGAAGAGTGAGGAGCAGCAAATTTTTAATCACCTTCATTCCATGAGGTGGCACATTAGAAATCTTCTCAGATATATTACATAGTACTACATGCCCTGAGACAGATGCTACAGATACCTGAGAAAATGTATCAACAGTGGTGCCTATGGGACTGTGAGAGCTTTTTGATTGCTTGACATGAAATGATGTTAATAATGTATCAGATATCTACCTTAAGATTTGTGAACAGGACTTTCAGAGCAAGAACAGTGGAGGCAGCTTTAGACCCAGCAAAGTAAGCACATGACAGTCAGGACTAAAGTGCCATTTCTAGATTTTTCTAATAATTGCTGCACCTTCATGGAAAATTAGCCACCCCAGAAGGAGTAAATTCACTCTAAGAACTCGTCAGGAAAGAATACAGGTGAATTTAAATGTACAAATATCCTGTTGATTGGCAGGGAAAATAAAAATATGGAAAATAGGTATTTTGATAGCTTATCTCAGGAGGAAGCAAAAAGAACTTTAATGATGCTAATGAAAAATGACTAGCTTTGATTCTTAGATACCATTAAGCTATAACAAAACCAAGCAGCAAAAACAATGAGGAGGAAAAAGCCAAACAGAAATGTTCTTGTTTTCCTCTTATCTCACCTACATCACAGTGTAATTCCATGAAATCTTAAAAGAAGCCCACGGAAGCAGAAATGCAAACTTTTCTTTAAAAAGCATGGATAGACATTTTTCCTTAATGTCTATAAAAAAATCTGGCTAAACTGTTTTATGAGGTTATGAACATACCAGATGGCAGTAACACAGGGACAACCACAGGGCTTGCTCATTTTGTACATTACAGATCTTCACAAGAGTACAACCAGTGCTAAGCAACCCAGCAATACCCCTCTTAACAAACTCATTTCCACTGAGATTCTAATCCATTTCTTACAAACTGTGGATGTAAGAAGATGTAAGAAATCAATCCAATATAAAATCAATCAAAACCAACAAGCAGCCTCTACAGAGTTGTTTTTCATTTAAGCTAAGATTACTTACACATCTCATTATAATAGTAGGGAAAATGCAAGTATGATAGTCTAGGACCCTTGATATGGGCTATGATGAGTTTTGTTCTGTTTTTTAAGAGGAGACCATAGTGACTTTACTGCAGATTCCAGTTTTTTTGTGGAAAGCTAGAAAAATGACTTTTTGAAATGTGTGAACATAGCTCCTAGAGCATAAGACAAGAAAGTACCAGTGAGGTTATCCAGTCTGATCCCTGCAACACAAGCCAAAGGATTTCACCTCCAGACTTTTATTTAGTTTAGTATTTGCAAACTGAAGCAATACAGAGACATGACATCACTGAATGACTCCTCTGTCCCTGCTTGTTGCAGGTTGGCACTTCAGCTGTGCTGTCTGGACCTGAAAAGTACTTTATGCCACTTCTAAGTGACATTTCCCTTCTGCATGAACAAGATCCATTCATATGGACACAAACTTGGCATTCTGAAGGTCAAGAGAATGGCTGGCCCTAAAGGTGACACAATAAAATGGCAAAGAAAATAATGAAGGATATGCAAAAGAACTGAAAGATTCATCATGAAAGCAACTCCTTTGTTGTTGATTTGTTTTGGGTTTTTTTTGCATGTAAGGTGTTCCTAAGGAACATCCTGATGAGAAGAATGGTTAATAGATTTGTTCCAAGAAGAGTACAGAGAAAGATAGAGAAGCTCTTCATATGGGCACATTTGGTCTTAGAGCACAGGACAAACATCTACCCCCAAAGCATCTGATTAAACACTCCTCCATTCAGAGAGAACAACCAAAAATAAAGAAAAGGATACACCAACACAACTGAAAAATCAAGTATTGTTGTTTAGACAGATATTTATGCTTTCATCATGAATATCTTTGGAAAATAAACAACCAAAAAAAAAACCATATTGAAAAATCACCCACTCTGAATAGCAAACTGCAGTCTCTGGGGATTGGGATCGCTACATTTAAACATTTAAAAAACTTCATGGATGTTCACGGTTCTACTTTTCTCAAAAGGATGGTTCTCATGTTTGTCACTTTTGGATTGTAATACATCCCTACATGGACTGGTAAGTAGACAGGAGAGGCAGCCTGCAACCTGTTTATGCTGTTATGTGAGGACAATAGGAGGAAGCTGTAGGCAATGCTGTAAAAACGAGGATTTCTACCATGGGCTGAGACAAATATGTTAAACTGTGTCAACGTAACAGCTACCAGAAGCACTATTTGGGCCCAAACTTCATCAAATATCATTGAATTTATGGGTTTTTTTCCCCTGAGAAGTTTCAGACTAGTTAGTGAGACCTAACCTAAAGCAACTCTGTTAAATCATTGCTGATATTTTAAGAATTACAAAGGATAAAGCCAAGAAGCAGCACAGGGTGTTTATTATTTTTGTGTGAATACTCCCTTCCCTCCCTAGGTCTCACACATGCCTGGAACCTGGCCTGATAAACATGCATATCTCTGAAGACTGATTTGCTGCAGGACTTGACCTAATACTTTGGAGGGGACTGTAGAGTTAAATCTCTGGTCAAAAGTCTGATGAACTATTTTTATACCTGTTACAGTGCTGAAGGTCTCCAAGTACCATCTTGAATTGGAAGGTGTTTTCCTCACTGCTTAAAATAATATGATTTTATATTTATAAAATAATATGATGTTTGGTTGGTTTTTATCCCAGAGCAACTAACACAAATCAGCTGTCCTTAGGAAGGAAACAAAAAGAAAACAAGTCACTTCTGCTTTTGTCAAAATCAACCTTGAGCATACTGTCAATATTACTGCCCCATTACAGGGGGAATGAACATACTCTGCTTTCCATCTGTTTTACAGGAGGGCAGCCCACACACAGCAGTTGCCCCAAGCTCCAAACACATCGTTTTTAGCAGCCAAGCTGATCCCTTGGTGTTCCACACCAATGCCAAGCCTCCAGGCAGCTATGGAGCCTTTTCATCAGGAACTGAAATGATTAGCCCAATTGTAATTGCACATGGTTGTTTGGTTAGACTTCAGTGCCTATGGATCAATGAGCTATTTAATTAGAAATCTTCAGTTTGAAATGTATTTATAAAATTAT
>VYZS01052406.1:9549-27222 GCA_013400695.1 Neodrepanis coruscans | reverse complement strand
CCCCTTCCCCCTTCCTTTCTTATATTGCATGTTTAAGTCTTACAAAATATTATAGGAGTTTTTGCTGGGCTGTTTTCTTAAGCATTGTCATCAGTTCATATATTAAACTGTGCTTTGGTGCAAATTACCTCTTGTATTTTATAGACAGTAGAATAATTAAATGAATTTAATTATTTTTCCTAGAATAAATCGGTATATACAGAGATGATGAAAGATTTAGTAGAGATTTTCCCTCCATTAGGGACTAATTCTGCATTTTCTACTATGAATAGCATTTGCAAAAATAATGCTACTCCCACTTTAGTCAAAGGGACTGCTCACAAGGGTAANGCAGCCTGCAACCTGTTTATGCTGTTATGTGAGGACAATAGGAGGAAGCTGTAGGCAATGCTGTAAAAACGAGGATTTCTACCATGGGCTGAGACAAATATGTTAAACTGTGTCAACGTAACAGCTACCAGAAGCACTATTTGGGCCCAAACTTCATCAAATATCATTGATTTTATGGGGTTTTTTTTCCCCTGAGAAGTTTCAGACTAGTTAGTGAGACCTAACCTAAAGCAGCTCTGTTAAATCATTGCTGATATTTTAAGAATTACAAAGGATAAAGCCAAGAAGCAGCACAGGGTGTTTATTATTTTTGTGTGAATACTCCCTTCCCTCCCTAGGTCTCACACATGCCTGGAACCTGGCCTGATAAACATGCATATCTCTGAAGACTGATTTGCTGCAGGACTTGACCTAATACTTTGGAGGGGACTGTAGAGTTAAATCTCTGGTCAAAAGTCTGATGAACTATTTTTATACCTGTTACAGTGCTGAAGGTCTCCAAGTACCATCTTGAATTGGAAGGTGTTTTCCTCACTGCTTAAAATAATATGATTTTATATTTATAAAATAATATGATGTTTGGTTGGTTTTTATCCCAGAGCAACTAACACAAATCAGCTGTCCTTAGGAAGGAAACAAAAAGAAAACAAGTCACTTCTGCTTTTGTCAAAATCAACCTTGAGCATACTGTCAATATTACTGCCCCATTACAGGGGGAATGAACATACTCTGCTTTCCATCTGTTTTACAGGAGGGCAGCCCACACACAGCAGTTGCCCCAAGCTCCAAACACATCGTTTTTAGCAGCCAAGCTGATCCCTTGGTGTTCCACACCAATGCCAAGCCTCCAGGCAGCTATGGAGCCTTTTCATCAGGAACTGAAATGATTAGCCCAATTGTAATTGCACATGGTTGTTTGGTTAGACTTCAGTGCCTATGGATCAATGAGCTATTTAATTAGAAATCTTCAGTTTGAAATGTATTTATAAAATTATACCCATTGCTATTACATTTACATGTCTCAAAGGAGATATATTTGAATTTCAGTAATGAGTTTCTTAGCATATTTGCTTTAAAGTATTTCATACACTCAGCTGTTATACAGTGTGTTTACAGGAGAGTACCAGAATGATATTTTTAATTGCCCTGACAATAAAATAAAAATCTACAGACATTTTTAAACTACTTCATATGTGTAAGTAAAAAGATTCCTGCCTGTAAGCATTCCTGGTGTTGGACCCAGAGTTCAGAAACAAACTGTACTTTCATTTCCTAATCAGGAAATACTTTGTAGTTTTAGCAATTGAAGGACTTTTCAGATTTCCCCTTTAACAGCTGTGGCTTAACAATCAACTTCTACCTAAAAACACCGTCTGTGCATAAAAGGTCTAAAACAGAGCTTTGCTCTTCTTTCAAATTCCAATAAACTTATAAAAACATCTGGAGCTCTACTTGGCTGGACTGCATTGCCCTTGAAGCTTTTTCTCTCCTCACTTGGTTATCAGTAAGGAACAAGTTANAAAGTGTGCATTGCTTGACCTCATCTTTGTTTATTAATGCCTATAAAAACTCCATTAGACTACTTAAGGAAAAAAACCACATCGATAAAGAAAACTAATAATTTTACTAATATTGCACACAATAACAAAACTCTCTGGCAATGCTAGAGCCCTCTGGATTATCATCTCAGTCTTGTTATTATCTCAAACTGCAGTGCCAAACCTAGAGCAGTGAAATTTTTTTTCACAAATAATTAATGGAATAAATATAGCATTTTTTTCCCTGCTAGATAAATTACCTATGAACATATTGTAATTTTCACCACATATTAAAAATATGCATGAAAATGCCATAGATTTATCATTTAAATTCACTGCACCCATAGCTATATTACCTTAGTCCCTTGCTGCAGCTTATTTTCCTGATGAACTCAATTGGAAGAAACTTATGCCACTGCTTAATGAGTTCCTGACCAGATAAATAGGTGAATAAAATCACAGAATCATAGAAGGGCCTCTGGGTTGGAATGGATCTTAAAGAGCATCTATTTCCAACCTCCTGGCTGTGAGCAGGAACACCTTTAATTAGACCAGGTTGCTCCAAGCTCCATCCAGCCTGGCCTTGAACACCTCCAGGGCTGAGGCATCCACAATTTCTCTGGGCAATCTGTTCCGGTTCCTCACCACTGTCACAGTAAAGAATTTTTTCCTAATTGCTGCACTGGCCAGCTCTCTCACAAATGAATACTGTCAAGAGTTCCTCCTCTTTCATTTTTAGTTACTTATTTTCTTGGTCAGTACCCAGATCTTGACAGATATTTTGTCTTCACTTCCATTTTTTTACTCTATCTCTTCAACGCTTCTTATTTTACAAGAACCTCCAGTCAAGAACCTGGTCTGTGCTCCATTGATCTCAGATCAAGTCTTTGGTACATATCTCATACTCCAGCTTCTCCACAGGCAGGATGTGGCTCTTCAACTCCTCCACTGTGTCAGCACACCCTTCAATCACTAACATCAGTTCTCAGCATCTTTAGCAGCATTGCTACATGGCCAATATTTTACAATCACTTCTAATACTTTCTAACCTGTTTTGCAATCCAGAAATTTTTTAGTTAGTATTCCTCCCACAAAGGAAGGAAAGAGTCCACAATATTTCACCCATTGAAAAGTAACTAATCTCATCCCCTTCTCCTGACACAAGTCCTTTAGCATCACCACAGAACAGAAGGTGCAGGGCACCTCAACACAAATGCTGCTGGCTTCCAAGTGAAGTGAAGATTCTGTATCTGACTGTACTTTTCCGAAGTAGTAATGGTTGAAGGACAGGTCACGGGTCTCTGCTGCAGCCATAGAAAAAGAACTAAGATCTTTCAGCCTGAAGACAAGACTCTGGGGAAACCTTATTGTGTCATTACAGTACTTAAAGGGGGCCTATAAGAAATACATACTTTTTAGCAGGGCTCGTAGAAACAGGGCAAGGGATGATGGTTTTAGACTAAAAGAGCGTAGATTTAGACTAGATATAATGAACAAGATTTTAACAATGAGGATGGCGACACCCTGGAACAGGTTGCTCNTCATTACAGTACTTAAAGGGGGCCTATAAGAAATACATACTTTTTAGCAGGGCTCGTAGAAACAGGGCAAGGGATGATGGTTTTAGACTAAAAGAGCGTAGATTTAGACTAGATATAATGAACAAGATTTTAACAATGAGGATGGCGACACCCTGGAACAGGTTGCTCAGACAGGTAGTGGTTGCCCCATCTCTGGAAACATTCAAGGTGAGACTGGATGGGGCCTCAAGCAACCTAATCGAGTTGCGGCCGTCCCTACTTATTGCAGGGGGGTTGGACTAGATGAGCTTTAAAGGTCTCTTCCAACCCAAACCACCATATGATTCTGTGATCTTCCTGTAAACGCTGTGTAAGTCTTGTGATGCATCAGCAAACAATCCACCCAACCTAGAAGACCACATTGTAGACACACATCACATACACTAAAGTTTAGCAGGGATTTAGCCTGCTGCACCACTGGTCTTAAACAGCACTGAACAGAAAAGAGGTGGTGCCTGTTTCCTGCAGAAGAACACTGGTGCAGTGTTCTGATGACTGTACTGTAAGCAACCTCCTATGCAAACATTTAATGTCCCATGATAAATCACATCTAAAAAATGCTGGAGAACCTGACTTACCAGATTAATGGGGCCAGAGGAAATCCATTAAAAAAAAAAAAAGAAGAAAGGGAAACTATAAAAGCAAAGAAAATCTGCTATTGGTGGTAGTTCTTACAAACTTTCATTTTCTGTTGTGTCTAAAGAATATTGATGAATAGTGGTTTAATTGGAAATTATTTCATGCAAACACTAAATTGAAGGGTTAAATTTTATTCAGCTTTTATACAGTATTTTGAAACTAAGCTGCTGTATCTACATGAGGCACAAAATCGATTAAAGAATGTTTATGCTCCAGCAGACTTGTAACTTCTTAAAGTTCAGTTTGTGTTTTAATATATTTTATTAATTTTCCCATCTCTATCTGTTATTCATTAAAGATGTTTAAACGTGGTCTCTTTCCAGAACCATTTTGTCTTTCTCACTCTTCCTGCTAAGGAGGTCTGTTCTGGTCTGAATCTTATGTTTTAAAACATAACACACACATTTTATTAATTTGGTTATTTTCATTAGCAAAACTATCTGGTCTCTGTCTATTTTGCTTTCAATAATATTATGCCTTTCAATAGGAGATGGACCATCTATAGTGATAAGGTTTGGAACTAAAAGAGGAAGCTGCTCTGACAGGGATGCAGGATAGGAACAGGAACAACGGATTATAGTCCCAATTGATGGTATCAGGCAAATGGAAGAATATGTGCTGGGCTGCCTGATGGTAATGAAAGTATTCTCCTTTCCCTTCCCTTTGCCACTCAGCAGCCCATCCCTAATAAACCAATAACTGTGTTGGGTGAGTTATCTTTTCAGACACGTGAAACCACATGCACAAATGGAGCCCGGGCACACCTCTTATTGTCCCTGGGGAGGGTATTCCATGTGTACATAATAATGTTAGAGAGTGATTCTGTATTTTGCAGAGGAGATGGAACTGCTTAAATATTCCATCAGGCCATCTTGAGGTTGGAGACTTTTGGTTTTAATTAGCCCTAGTGATGCTTCAGGAGCTCACTTCTCAAGTCCATGCAGGGAACCATGTCTACATATCTGCTGCTGTTATTAAATGCTTGAGTATGGGGTAGGTGAGAAGAGAGTAATTCCACTGAATCAAGCAAAAATATATTTCAGATGTTTATTTCAGTCTGTATATTTCCCTGGGAAGCAGTCAAGAGACTCCTCTCATAAAGCCTTAAGAGATGTGGTATGCCCAAGCATGAGGGGTGGAGAAGACAAAAGATTCTGTGCTTAGATGTTTGCATTAAGACTGACTATCAAACACAATCTATTTTTTGATGACACTTCATAAGACTGCCAGCTTTCATTTCCCACAGGCACCAGCAATAAGAATACAGTGTCTTTCTTTACAGCTTTGTATTCCTACCATACTGACACTGATACACTTCAAAAAAAAGTAAGGCAAAAATGCTATGAAGATTTAGGCTGCCACTGTGAGGCAGTTGTGGGAGGGAATACTTCTTTTGCCAGTTTGTGCTGCTTGACATGTTTGTGACATAAGAGCCTACAGTTTTCATTTTAACTTTCAGATCTATCAGACTTGAACCATTACACCAAATGGTAGCAATGTCCTAGCAGTCTCTCCTCGTGGCAAGTGCAGCAGATGAACATAACCTCTTCAGAGGTAAAACTGTTCCACCTACATGCATACTAAGCCTAGATTTGGATCAAAAACCCCTAAAAAATTGCAAGTGATATTAGGCCCATGCCTTGGTGGATATTTTTTAAATTTTATATTAAAATACCAATCAAATGTCAGTTTAATAATATATATTCTATAGAGAATACTTCAGACTGTTAGAAAGGGCCATGCCAAGGACATGCACAGCAGCACTAGTGACAGTCCAGTAAAAAATAAGCTGATTTTTTTTATTCATTAGGATACAGAGCTCAGCACTTGCATAGTATTTCTCTCTTCACCTTTGTTTCCTCGGTTTAAGAACAGCACACAAACCAACCCACGGCACCTCCTCCACTGCTGTCCTCCTTGACATTCACACCCTGTCAAGTGTATTATCTCACTAAACACACAACAGTTAGCAGCTCCATATGCTTAAGGCCTGAAGCATCTTCTTTAAAGATTTTCTCATATCACGAACAGGATATTTAGCTTTATTATTTGTTCACTATGTAATTGCTCTCATAAAAACCACCCTTTTGTTTGTTTCTGTTTTTTGTTTCATTTCTCTGTGTTTTGGGTTTTTTTGTTTTGGTTTGTTTGGTTTGTTGGTTTTTTTTAAATCACAGCAGAAAACATCTATTTTAGTATCAGATCCCCCTCAGGGTTTGCCACACGGCAAGCGGCAAACTAGACTTCAATTCAACAGCATGCAACACATTAATTCCTAGGAAAAGACAGGTACCAAGAAATGCTAGGATGAGGTGATTTAAATAATAACAACTTCATTGAATGAGACACATGGTAACAACTTTATCAAGAACACAAAGTTGGGAGGAGCAACTGATACTCCAGAGTGCTGTGCAGCCCCTCAGAAGGACCTTGACAGGTTGGGGAGATGAGCAGTGAAGAACTGTCTGAAACTCAAGTACAGCAAATGCAGGGTCCTGCATCTGGGGAGGATCAACCCCAGGCACCAGGGCAGGCTAGGGGTCAACCTGCTTTAAAGCTGATCTGTGGAGAGGAACCTGGAGGTCTTGGTGGACAACAAAGGGGCCATGAGCCAGCACTGTGTCCTTGTGGCCAAGAAGGCTACTGGTATCCTGGCGTGCATCAGGAAGAGCACTGCCAGCAGGTTGAGTGAGGTGATTCTTTCCCTCAGCCTTAGTGAGACCACATCTGAACTGCTATGTCCACTTCTGGGTTCCTCAGAAAAAGAGAGAAATGGAGGTCCTGGAACAGGTCCAGTGGAGGGCAGCTAAGACGACTAAGGGACTTAAGCATCTCTCTCTAAGGGACTTAAGCATCTCTCTTACATGGAAAGACTCAGAGAGTTGGGTCCATTCAGCCTCAAGAAGACACAACTCAGAGGGGGCCTAATCACTGTCAACAAATATCTGAAGGGACGGCGTCCAAAGGATTGATCCAGGCCCTTCTTGGTAGTGCCAAGCAGTAGGACAAGAGGCAACAGGCAGAAACTGATAGGCAGGAAGTTCAACCTGAATATGTGGAAGAACTTCTTTATCATGAAGGTGACTGCGCACTGGAACAGATTTCCTGGAGACGTTGTGGAGTCTTCCTCACTGAAGATCCTCAAGAACTATCTGGAAGCAATCCTGTGCAATGTGCTGTAGGATGACCTTGCTTGAGCAGGGAGGTTGGACCACATAACCCACTCTGGTCTCTTCCAGTCTTACCCATTCTATATTTCTGTGACTTTCCCATGCACTTAGTAACAGATCTTATTAATAATCCTTCTCTAATTACTTGTGAAAGGTCTGTTTGTGTAGAAACATGTCTGTCATGTGTGTACATCTCCCCTTTCATGTATCTGATCACCTGAAGTTCAAGCTTGCGAGCGGCAAGGGGAAACTTCAACAGTCAATATGGTTGATAAACATCTTCCGTTTATTTAGCACATAACACACACTTTTACAACTCAGCTACATGAATATGTAATCAACTACATGAATATGCATGCAAAGCTCATTCTACTCGTTAATGGTCTAAGATTACTCCTACTTACAGCTGCAAGGTCAAGCATACCTTTCTTATCTTCACACAACTTGTTATTCTACTAAGTTTAGCACTCAAGGATGGCCTGTTTGTGCTTCTTTGCTGACAGGCCATGACTTTGCAGTTTTATACTTAACATGGAACAAGGCCTAGTTATGCTAACCAGGCGCCTGCTTGTACACTTCTGCTAAAGAGCCGTAAGCATGGCTCTCAAGGCATTCTCTGACACAAGCTCTCTACCTGCCATTTGATATACCACATAAACTGCAAATTAGCTGTATTAGGGGATTTTTGTGAATTTTTGATTGTGTTACTTTCTGTAACTGTAACACTACGGAACTGTTGGCGTTCTGTACCATGTAGCAAAAGTCTGGCCATTTCCTACATACTGATTTTAATAAGTTTTTTTCTTTTTACAAATGATAATGCTTGAAAACTAACAATTCTAAGAAGAATTTGTTTGTTGTGTAAATAAAGGAAAAATTTCAAGGAATGACTTGTAATAAATATCCAATATAAAATTTATTACTTAATAACCAGAAAAAGAAACAAAACTATTACTATTAAAGTTGTACAAATGGCAAAAGTTGATACAATGGCAGATAACAAGTCCTCCTACAGTTTGTAGACTTATCTGTAAACTGCACTGTTCAGTACAGGTAAATTTGAAACAGGAACAAAGAATACTTTCAAAGTACAGGAAGTTTTTTTATGGACAACTGGGAATTCAGTCATGGTAAAAAATCTTCAAATAGATGAAGCTTGTAAGTTTCCTAAATTCCTTCTTGATTCTCTGATCTCCTTCAGAATTTATGAATTATAAATAGCAGCAAAATGGTAATTATATTGCAGTTAAATATTTATATACTCGCTATTTGTTTTTTAGTAGTTTTGTAAAAAAATCCTTAAATCAGAATTAAAAAGTGAATGGTATCAGCAACATACTTTCAAATGCAACTATACTCGTGACAAGACTGATGTCACTGTGTAGCTTGGATTGTGTATTTCTCTGTGGCTTGGATTCTGTGAAAGTGAAGTGGGCAGAAATTCAGGAAATAAAATTGTGGAAGTATGAACAGAGAAAGAAATGTAGGCAAACTACTGGGGTAATAGATAAAAGATAAAGGACATGAAGGCATGAAAAGTAGTTTAAATACTGACTGGTATTACAGGCCAATGTTTCCTGGACCTCTACAAATCCCAGTTCACCACAGAGTCTCTCACTGCCCCAACAGTAAATCAGAATAAATAAAGACCGTGTGTCTACATTCTTGCCTGCTCCTCTTCTTCATCTCTTAGATATACACACACAAGAATGCTATCACAAACTGAATACAGGGAGCAGAAAGTCTTGATTCTCAGCTCAATAGACATTGCCAGCCCACATTTGTCTTCAGGACAGCAGGGGACTGCAACATACCCCAATCATTTTTAGGTTGATTACAGCACTGAGAAGCAAAAGAGAAGAAAACCAGGCGTGAAAAGAGTGGACTAAGGTAGTTTTACTCATTACTGCAGGTAGACTGCAGAACAGAACATTTTTTTAAAGAATCTGCTTATAAAGCTTTGCACATCATAAAATTATTAAATTTGATCTCAGCACCTACTGCTAAGCAGAACCTCTTCAAATTTCCCATGGGGTGAGGATTACACTTAATCAATTGCAGGAAAAAGCCACTTTTCTCAAACAAAGAATTTAACTATTAAGACTTTCCATTGCCTTTTGAAGACTTCTATAGAGAATTGACCAGTTCACAGCTTTATGAAGGCAAACTGGAATATTTTGTAGAACACTTGGTATGCTATATTTTCATATTGGAGTACAGTATATTATATCGATAATATTTGTAGGGTCATATGAGAAGCAGCAAGTTAATGAAGCTATTGAATAGAAAAAAATAAGGCAGGCAGCATGACTAAATTCAGCATGTGCCATGAAGAAACAAGCACAGAACAGAAGAGTGAACAAAAGTACGAGGTGAAGAAAAGTTATGCTTGCTGTACATCATTTGGATTACAACATCATCCCTTCGGGCAGGGTTCCAGTCATACAGTGGGCTTCACAACTGTTTATTTTAGGCTGCAACTCCACAATTAATGTTGCTTGAAGAAGCCAGTACTGTTGTACATTTTTATTGTAGTTCATAAAAACATGTCCTGAACAACAGCCTTTTCAGAAAGAAGAGCTGTAATCCTCATCAGCACAGGATATACATTGTATGACAAAAAAGGGTGACATATGAACATCATTTTAATGGTCATCTAAAAAGCATAGCCTGACCATTACTGCAGTAGTGTCAAAAGACAGGGAGATGTACACTCAAGGCTCTAGAAACAACCAGGATATATATTTGAGTAAAACCAAGAAAACAAAGAGTGAGAAAGTTGCTAACATATTCCAATGAAGGCAAAAGTATTTCTCGTGGGCTGGTTAGTCATGGTGGATGCCTCTGGATATTGTCTGCAAATGTTAATTTTTCTGGAAAGCACACTCAGATATTCTGTAAATCTCCTAACATATGCAAACCAATATAGATACGGAATGAGGTTTGGCACCAGAGAAAGAAAAAGTTTACAATTGATGGAACTGTCTGACAGTTTCTAGGCAGAAATTAAGAGTTTGGAGACTTTTAAATGCTGTGGAAACCGCAGGTCAACATCCTTCCCACCGTTCCTGCATAGTAGCAAGGTATCTCAGAAACAAATTGATGCCACTGATGTAACAATTCTCTTGAAAACAGTCTGACTCCACAAGAAAAAGTTGCCCATCTTTTTTAAGCACTGGAAAAAAAGATTTTAACTTGTCAAAAAGCCTAACCTTAGGACAAGACTTTTTTTTTACCTAAGCATGAGTCTGACAAACAATTAATTTCAAAGCAACGTACATGAAGCAGAGGAGCTCTGGTACCTTCCAGTGGACTGGGACCCATGAATACAGTTCTTTCTCTGAACTCCTAATTCTGCTTAAGCCTGCTTCTGACATGAGCACTTTGCTAGCAATCACTGTGGATAACCAAAACCAACTGCATGCTAGTATGAGACAGACCACTCCCTTTATTTGACATGACTACAAACTTTAATATGCCATAATAATGCTGCTATAAACACTTTGGATTGATCTTGAATTGGAAAGAGTTCAGAAATTCTGCTTATTTGTTGAAGTAGGGATGTTTCCCCTGAGAAAAATACAGATGCAACTGGTACAATAAAACTGGAGGTAAGTGGATGATTTACAAGTTTGTCAGACTAATAAAATAGCTCTCCTATAATTATACATAACATAAAAACCTTAAGACTGTTACACATGCATTTTGCAAGGCAGAGTAGCAAATGTAACAGAGCCAGGTGCTGCATACCAGGCTTTGCATGACAACTCACAAAATCATCACTGCACAATTTTTAGTCGATCTTGCCACACAGCATGAGTAGTTCCAAACTGTTGTATCCTGCAGGCAGAAAATGCAGCTCATGATCTCTTGGCTCTGGGAGCTGAACTAACCCCAAGTTGAATGGAGAGCCAGGAGTAGGAAAAAATTTAGTAGTTCTCTGGGGTGAAGAATGGAAAGGAAAAGTCATCTTTTGATTGATACACTGCAGTGTGGATCCGCCCTTCAATTCACAAAGTGGAGTCAAACAATACCTCTGCCTCACTTCATATGGAAAATTGAATTTGTCTTTGGACTATTACTGTAAGTCAAAGGATACTCCCATTTGAAACAAAGGCCAGTAATGTTGGAGGAAAGATATTCTCTGATTTCCACAGATATTGGGTGAGGCTCAAACTTTATACACTTTTGGAGTGAGCTAACCAAATAAACAAGGCAGGCTGTATTTGCAATTATTAAGGATTAGGATTTAGAGGCATTAAAAGTATTAAAGAGAGTTAATGCCACTAGAATTTTTTACACATGCAGAAATTCAGTCCTAATATTTTAAAAGTATCAAAATTATGTACTTCTCAGTGAAAACATTCACAATATTTTGAAAAATAATAAGCAGGAACTCTTTTTATCTGATAAAATTTATATATACAGACACAGCTTCTACTTGCTTGTCTAATTGGCATTTGCCTGCATTCCTTATTTGTTAGATCCATTTTAACAAGTTAACANGTGAGGCACAGGATCAGGTTGCCCTGGGAAGTTATCGATGCCTCATTCGTGCAAATGTTCAAGGCCAAGTTGGACGGGGTTTTAAGCAACTTGATCTAGTGAAAGGTGTCCCTGTTGATGGCCGAGGGNAATGTTGGAGGAAAGATATTCTCTGATTTCCACAGATATTGGGTGAGGCTCAAACTTTATACACTTTTGGAGTGAGCTAACCAAATAAACAAGGCAGGCTGTATTTGCAATTATTAAGGATTAGGATTTAGAGGCATTAAAAGTATTAAAGAGAGTTAATGCCACTAGAATTTTTTACACATGCAGAAATTCAGTCCTAATATTTTAAAAGTATCAAAATTATGTACTTCTCAGTGAAAACATTCACAATATTTTGAAAAATAATAAGCAGGAACTCTTTTTATCTGATAAAATTTATATATACAGACACAGCTTCTACTTGCTTGTCTAATTGGCATTTGCCTGCATTCCTTATTTGTTAGATCCATTTTAACAAGTTAACAAGAAATAAAAATAGAAATAGAAATAAAATACTTTAGAATAATGAAAGACTTTAGAATACCTTGGCTACTGCAGCTGAAAACAGCTCTTGAACTGAAGTAAATCTCAGTTTGAATCAGCTGAGAACCAACCCCTTTCAGGCTGTTTTCTGGAAATACTTTAATAAAATCCATTCCCACAATGTCATTGTTTTGGGTTGCTGGTATACACTTCGAATTTAAAACTTTATCCATGTTACNATTTTCAAGGTCCCTTCAACCCAAGCTATCCTATGATTCTCCTCCTCTTTTGCTTGGCTGTCAAGCAGCACGGGGAGAAACGGGATGCAACGGGGCGTGCAGCGGCAATCGAATACTTCGCGTTTTCCCAAGGACCAAGGCAGAGGGGCACGAGTCATACCTGTGACGGGAGATCCTTGCGATACCAAAGATCTCCAGCATCGCACTTACTGCAAAGCGCTGCTTCTGTTCCCTCTCACGCATTTCCCTCCCGGGAGAAGGAAACGAACAAGTAAAGTTTTCTGTGCTTCTCTGTCTACTGAGCCTTACCGATGCTACGGAACCACGACCATCTCCACGCCTCCCCATGAGGCTGCCACACTTGGCACACACGGCCAGCACGGACAAAGACATCCCGGATTTTACATGGGAAAATCATCAGTAGTTGTAGCAGCAGGAGGCGAGCGGCGGAGCGGCCGCCCTGCCTGCCAGTCCCTCCCGGCCCCCGGCCAGTCATAGCCCTGGAGCAGCGCCGGCAGGTGCCCCCCCCCGCCCGCGGCACCGGCTCCACCAGGGACTTCCACGGGCTACAGCCCCCGCCGACTCACAGCCTCCCCGAGGGCGAACCCGCTATCCCGAGGGGACCCTCCCCGCGCCAGCCCCCTACTCACCGATATCCCCATCATCGTCATCTTCCTCTTCGTCCTCCTCCTCCAAATCCAGCAGTACATCTTGGTTCTCCACATTCATCTTCCCGAAGTTGCGGCGCCCCACTCCTGTTCCCTCGCCGCCTGGGAGGCGAGTCCGCCCCGAGCCCTGCCTGCCCCGGGGGCGGGGCGGCGGCGAGACGGGGGCCAGGGCGGCTGCCGGGTTCGGGTCCGGGTCCGCCCCCGCCCCCTCCGGGCACTGCCGGGCATCGCCCGGCGCGATGCTCAACCCTGCACAGCCCCCGCCCCAACCACTGCATTGAGGGGAAGGTGAGCGCCGGGTCTTTTTGAAGCACTGGGTCTTTTAAAAGTGCGTCACATTATGCAACCAAGCATTGAAGGACTCACCACTGCTAAATACTGCTGAAAATGTGAAGTCCACATACGCAAAGAACCCCAAAGCAGTAAGTATTGGCAGAGTTATTTGGAAAAGTTAACGGAAATGGGAGGGGGAATGCTCAAGGACTGAATTAAAATCCCATCTCTAGAGCTCTACTGATGTATTCTACTTGTTGACTGTTTCAGAAGAGGTTGTCCTGTCTCCATCTTCGCCTCTTGGCACAACCTAGCAGAATTTTGCAACACTGCGATTGCAGAATTTTCACTGTGTAGAAATGCTGGGGAGGTAGAAGTACTCATAAAAAGGGATTTGAGTGCTCAGCAGTATACTCACCTACTCGCATGTATTGACTCCAAGGGGGAAGAAGAGCGTTCGTAAAACTGCAAGATATCTAGAGGACTGCCCAGAGAGGAAATGGGCTTAGACTGTATAGTGGGAAGAAATGGAAATAAGACTGGAAAAATGGATTAAAGAAATGAGGGGGCCATGTTTGGGGAAAGGAGAAGACAAGCAAGACACTTTGTTTTTGGGTTTTTTGGGGGGTTTTTTGTTTTTTTGTTTTGTTTTGTCTGCATAAAGGAGTAAAAACCCTATAAGCAATCTATTTTCACTCACTAGTCTGTTTTGATACCAAAATGACGCCCAGGACGCAGGATGTTTAAAGTGTACAAACAAGAAACTGGACGAAAAGCCATTTGTCAGGTAAGCTTGTCACTTGCTAATATAGTTATCTGTTGTCAATCAGTTAGAGTCATAGAAGGGCCTGGCATTACACCAAGTCTAAGCACAAGGACTTGCAGCAAAAAAATGAATTGAGAAATTTAATTGGGAAGTTTTGGAGCAGCTCTGCTTGGCAAAGACCCTCTCTCACTGATCACTTAAAGACAGAAGTGGCATGTAATGGCATGAGTGAAACCATCAAAACAGAAGCTAATGCTCTTGCCTTATTGATGCCATCAGTATTAGTGTTACCTGTACCATCTGACACTGTGAATTTATCTTACTCAGATTAAGAAAGCCTCTCAGAGCTGAACAATGACCCCTTGTCAGGCTTGCATCAGTGAGGTTACAGGTAGAAAGTGAATTATGCAGCTCCTAGTCAGGAGTGTTTTCTCCAAGATGACTTATTTGCAGACGTGTCATGTTTTCGATATGCCCAGCACACCAAAACAGTGTTACCGTTGCAGTAACACCTTTCTATATACCTCTATTGTGTGATATTCGGTTGCTCTCCTTCCTTGCAGGTCCCCCCTAAAATATGTTCCTGGCTGGTGAGATCTTATTTCATAAATGATGGGAGGAGGGCAGGGATTGCTATAGGCAGGGTTTAGGGCTGTGATGTGAGAGTTGTGCACTTGGATGCTCACCAGGAGCATCATTGTTACCTTGGTTACACACTTCCCATTTTCATATGCAATGAATGAAAACGTAATTAAATAATGGCAAAGTGCAAAAAAAGAAGCACCTCAAAACCCGGATATAAACAAAATGTTTGGGGGGTTTGGTTTTTTTTCTGGGTTTTTTTTGTGGTTTTTTTTTGTTTGTTTTTTTTTTTAACTTGATTGCACTAAAAATACAGGTAGAAGATCTACCTCTTCAGTCCTGCACTCAGTGTAAGATTTCTCCCACCAGTTATGGAACAGAATTTGTAGGCTTCATTCAGTCTTCAATACCTGAATGATCAATTTCGTATATTACTTCAGAGCCAAGTTTCACAGTTACCTTAAAACCCAAGGGGACTACTATGTCTAAAATTCCCATAAAACTGTTTGAAAATGCATAGCTATCTGTTTTTTACTTTGCACCAGATGCAAATATTTCCATGTGTGCTTCTGGTAAAGCACTAAAGCTTTAGCAGCTCAGTTTTGTTACTCCTAAAAAACAGCTTAAGAAAAAAAAATGAAAAGGAAAATGCAACAGCAACCACCCTACTGCCATCTCTTTGTCATATGGATAATAGCTAAAGATCTGCTCAAAGAATTGCAGTTGTGTAGTCTCTAGACGAGTTTTTCAAAAGTCAACTGAAATGAAGAAGTTAGGCTAACCAGCTAATCCCCACCCCAGCTTTAGCATGGCTGTATTCAATTTTATTGAAGAAATAAAATTGTTTTAATATTTCTGGTAGTGAGAAACAGAGCCAGTCCATGGAGCCAACGGAAAAAATTGCTTCCATGAGTAAGGGTTTCATAGCAACCATGACACTATATATCACGAAGAGAGTAAGAAAGATTTTTTTAGTCCATTGGTGACAGAACTCTGGCACAGGCACCAAGTCTCTAACTGATGTGGATTTCAGCTGACACCAGGGGCTCTGAGTCACAGAGCCTTTGATAAAGAATCTGGCACTGAGCATCAGAAACACGCTGTCTGTCACTGTCTGGTCCGGCCACCAGGAGTAAGGTAGGTTTGAACGTATCCGGACATTGGTGACAAGTATTTGTCTACTATGTACTTCACATTCTCTGGTGGGGAGCCCATGGGGTTCCCAGGTAAGCTCTTGCCAGAGTTTCAATCCTGTTGATACAGAGCAAGAATAATTTTTCAGCATTTGAAGCTGTAATCTTCTTGTCCTTCTCCCAGCATCCATGAGAAAAGCTGGTTGTTGTTCTCTTGATAACCGCATATTACACGCAGAAATCTATGATCTTAATGCCTCTGAAGCTTTTCTCATCCAGAATACACAAACCCAGGTCTTTCATCCTTCCAGCATTGTGAGACTCTGTCAAAGGAGAATGTGGTATTTTTTTACAAAATCACTGAAGTACATTGGCTTTACCCACTTACCGTCCTTTTCTCAATGATTGCATGCACTTACACTCTCACATCTACATACTTAAAAAAACCAACATGTGACCAAAAGGTGGTCTCATAGGGTCACTTGTGTACAACACCAAGGACAAAGGGACTGTGGAATCTCCATCCTTGGAGATTCTCAAAAGTCATCTGGACACAGTACTGGTGGTCATGCTTTAGCAGGGGGCATGGACAAGATGACCTCCAGAGATCCTGTCCTACCTCAACCATTCTGTGATTCTCTGAAGGGACAACAGGTATCAGGTCCTCATCATATCTGTTGAGCAATGATGAACTTATTTTTGGACAACTGTTCTATATCCAGGAACCAAAAATCACTATGACATGATTCTTTTGCATCAGACTTCTGCTTATTTCCACCTCTATAAATTTCAAGCAAGTCTGGTCTGAGTTCCTTAAGGCCATAATCTGTGCAATAGATGGGCTAAGAAGAAAAGGAGTAGTCTATGTGATGTGCTGTTACCTTCTTCCCATCTTGCTATTGTTACAGGGTAGAGTCTTCTGCTGACAGGTAATCAGTGATCTGTTTTGACTGGAGTGCAGGCCTCCTGTGCTTAACACAGGAAACAGTTCTAGATCTTTCTTTTAGGGACTATGTCCTTTTTAATTAATATAGTCAATTTTTTACATTTTTTCCCATGCTTATGCAATTATATCTACTCATCGTTCATTTCTGCCATCTTAATATTTCTATTACAAATCAGTATCTCTGTATACCTTATTTCATTGCCTAACACTTTATTTTAATGTACAGTGCACAACAATAAGTACTGTATTCCAGGTAAGAACTCACTCATGCTGAATAACACATCTGAGAGCAACAAGTTGTTGTGGGTTTTTTTGCCACAGTTGTCAGCTCGTATTTCTATTGCACTCTCGTGGTTGTACCACAAATTTAGCGATTTTGGACAAGAGATTTCCGAGAGAAGCCACAGACATACCCCAAAATGAAGAAAACACACAAATATCACAGTTTATTCTACACACACAGAAAAAACTAACAATACAGTGCAAAAAACAGACAAATTAAGCTTTCACAGTGCCCGTGTTGGGGTAAGGACACTTCAGGGTCCTGCTGGTTTCTTTCTGGGCTCCCGGTGAGATGCCGGGGTAATTAGAGGGAGCACGTGGCCAATCTGAGGACCCCCCACCAGCAGCGTGAGCTTCCACCCGGCTTTGACTGAAGGAAAAACACTCAAGACAGTTAGAAACCGCGAGCCCCCTCCCACCTCCCTCTAGGCCCCCGGGGAAGGGATTTCAGTGCTGGGAGAAGAGACGTGGTCTTTGGACCCCGGGGAATAGCTGCAGATAATCACCAGAC
>VYZS01052405.1:15251-31701 GCA_013400695.1 Neodrepanis coruscans | reverse complement strand
GGCCTCACCTTGAATATTGGGTGCAGTTTTGGGCAGCACAATATAAAAAACATACTAAGCTATTAGCGAGTGAACAAAACAGGGCAACAAAGGTGATGAAGGGGAAGCCGTATGAGGAGTGCCTGAGGTCACTTGTTTTGCTCAGTCTGGAGGACACTGAGGGTAAANGGACAAAACCACAACTAAGTTAAAATTAACACATTAAAATGTTTCATATGCCATAAGCATCTCAAATTTTTAAAATATGTAAACATATTAGAATAAACTTAATTTTAAAATTACCCCATTTGAAGACTGTAACAGGGCTCTAAAACTAGAAATCCTTCCTTAAATTCCTATAGTTTTTAAGATGTGAAACTATACTAAAGATTGCAAGCCAGTTATTTTTAGAGTTAAAAGCTTTGCCTCCAGATCATAAATGGATAGCTAAAGACTAAAGCTGGCTTTCATACTGCTTATAGTCATATATCTTCTACATTATCACTGGATACATTAACTTGTTTAATATTATTTTATGACTATTCAATACACCTAGTTAAAATTCTGCAAGAGTATTTTCCAGAGGGAGAGTAGATTCATTTAATGGCATTTTAGTCTTCCTCTCTTGAATGTCTGTTTTGAGGTTTAAAATTAATATTTATGCTCTTTAACTTTCCACACAATACAATCAGATCATTGCCAACTGTAAATATACCTTGTGTCCCTGATCTAAATGAACGCATCTGTTAGTAACATCTGCAGTTAGCAAGCAGACAGTTTGCTATTTATATAAGATTCCTCTTAATTGCTGGGTAACAAGTCTCTTCCTGACATNTCAGTCTGGAGGACACTGAGGGTAAACTTCACTGCAGTTACAACTTCCTCATGAGAGGGAGAGGAAGAGGAGGGGCAGGCACCGATCTCTTTTCTGTGGTGACCAGCGACAGAACCTGAAGGACCAGTTGAGTCAGGAGAGGTTTAGGTCAGGCACGAAGAAAAGTTTTTTCACCCAGAGGATGGCTGGGTGCTGGAAGAGGCTCCCCAGGGAAGTGGTCACAGCATCTAGCCTATCTGACTTCAAAGAACTGTTTCAACAATGCTCTCAGGCACATGGTGTGATTCTTGGGGTGTCCTGCTCAGGAATTGGACTTGATGAATACTATGGGTACCTTCCAACTCAGCATATTCTATGATTCTATGACAAATTAGGAAATACTGAGCAGCAGCTTTCTCAGATTGTAACTCAACTATCTTTACTCCTTCCGTATTAGTAGAGTTAATCTGAATAAGCAGCCAAGTATTTCATCATTATTAACCAAAAACAAGGGTATTTTTAATCCTTTGTAATTAATTTTTAAGTCATAAAATGACTTAATCATCTGTAAAGACACTAGCATTAACCATGCTACCCAAAAGAGGAAAGAAATAGATGCAAGACCACAAAGAAAAAAAAAAAAGGTAAACCCCAAACCCAAGAAGCTAACTGAAATAAAAAAATTATTATTATTGCTAAGATGTTTACCTAATTGAAGCTGATCTCATTTAATGTTAAATAGACTAATGATTTAAAGCCATCACATGGTGGAAACACAAAACATTTCACTTTAAGAAAGACATCTCATTCCATAGTTTGTCTTTTGCTGCTGTAAAGTGCATATCGACATCCATGTGTCACTTATAAGTAATTGCTTTCAGTAATAAGACACTTCGAAATAACATACATCAAACCATTAGTTAATTACTTCCTTCAAACCCTATGTTAATTCTCTGAGTAGCAAAAACATGCACGATGGTGATTTTAGCCTACCATCCATTTCTGGATATGAGCCCATTTTCTGTCATACAAATGCTGAGAAAACTACAGAATATAAAACGAAAAACAAACAAACAAACAATTTACAAAGTAAATTATTCACCACACAAGACTGGATTCCTAAATTAAAAATTCAGAAAAATCTAAGTTAATTGCCATATATACAGCAGTTCAAAACTGTGGCATAACAAGAACCACATAAAATTAAGGCAAAAAATGTTTTGCAAATTGCACTTATTATTACCAGAGGGAAAAAACCCCAAACAACAACCACCAAATATCAGTATTCTATGGATTTGAATGTAATCATGAAAAATAATAAATTCTCAATCTTTTGCATGCAATGTCAAAATCTGAATTAAATGCAATAACCATGAAATAATCAGATTGCTGAAAAACTAGTTTCTAGCGGGTTTAGCTCAAGAAATGCAAACTTTTTTTAGGAGAAATGTGTGGAGTAAAAAACAACTGTGTGTGTAAATATGACCCCAATTTTATTAATTTTTAAATGAATAAATAAAGATTCTGACAATAGGTATTTATTGCAAATTCTATCAGTATAATCCAATTCTATTGCTGAAAATACTAGCACACAGCTGAATTACACTAAAAGAAAAAATCTTATGCAAATACAGAAATAAAATATATTAAAGATTTTAGTAAAGGTTGGCAATAATTCCTGGCAAGTTACACTACCTCTTTTTGCTGTCGCTCCAGCTCTCTCATACGTATATCTCTGGCTTCTGCTCGAGCTGCTCGTTTGGCTGCAAGTCTGGCTTCTGCCTACAAGCAGATTGAAAAAATGTAAGTTAAAAACACATTTTTGAATGATGGTTTGAGCACTCAATTTAATAATCTCTTCACAATTACACATTAAGATTCTAACATCAGAATACAGAAGTAGTAAATAATTCAGAGTTCTCAGAATGAAATTTCAGAAAGAATATGTATCCAATTCTTTACAGATATCACTGCTATATTCAAAAGAATTACATGTTGATAAAAGAATCAACCATAATTCAAAAGAATATAGTTTTCTTCCTGGGTGCTGCTATTCATTCTGTTGCCTTACAGAAAAAAGCCATGAAAGTTGAGGAACAAATTACCACCAACAAAATAAATAAATTAATTTCAACAGCTACACTGAAATGAAGTCTTAAGTATTTCCTAAGAAAAATAAAGTGACTGTTAGGACTGTTAGTTGAGGGTCTGTTAAAGATGAAGGCTGGAAGATGGTCACTGCATGAACCAGGAGGAAGGTTCCTTCTTCTTCTCAGAATTCGAGAAGTAGCATCTTCTACAAGAGACATAAGGCTCTGGAATTAGAAGGCCAGACAACTGATGAGGTGGGCAAAGGTCCTTCCGGGGTAGCGGGGCCTCCTCAAACAACACTACCTGTACCCTGAATCAAGACCTCCTTCGTTAAGAGGAAAAGAAGTGTAGTTGTAATAGGACACAGACCTGACCCAACTCACAGCCGAATCTGCTGTCTCCCAGAGCCTCAGTTAAGCGACATTGCTGGAAAATTCTCCAGTCTAGTATGGCACTCTGATTGCTATCCATTATTAGCTGTGCCCCCGGGTCCCTGCAGCATTGGCAGAGTGGGCGGCGGTGGCCCCTTCCTGTGCTGCCCCCAAGCGTTTTAGTGGCAAATGCCACCATACTGCCTCATGGTGAGGTCTCGGAGAGGGGGTGGTGCCCAGTGCCATGTGACACCAAACTGGGCTGCCAACCAATGGAGAAGTGGCATGCACTAGAAAGGGAGCACAAGAAAAGACGAGAATAGACACAATAGAAAAGGAGCAGAAACAGAAGTCGGCTCTCTCTCAGCATGGGCAGCAGCACGGTGTGACCACAGCTTGGGCAGTGCTGGCAGAGGACCACACGGCTCCACGCGACAGCGGTAGGAGTGTGGTATCTCTTTCCTCTTGGATCTGCCAGGGTTTCCCTTCACTCTCTCTTGATTTCCCAGAGCTCCGGAGTGGGACTCTCACATCACCTCCCTCAGCACTGTCCATGTGGCAGCACTCCTTCCTCCCCCTCCACAGCCCAGCAGCTGGCCCAGAACAGCAGAGCGGTCATTCTTTTTTTTGCATTTATTATTGTCGGGTTACTGTTTGTTAGTGGTTTACACACATTTAGCCCATATATTCAATAAATTCTTTTGTTGTCATCTTCTCTATTACGTCTCTTGTCTCCTAGTAATGTCCCCTAGTGTCCAAATCAGGACAGTCTCATAGTAGGGAGAGATTCTCTAGAATGCATCAGGAGAAAATATATAAAGCTCTTCCAGGCAGGAAAGACTTCTAAGCAAAACAAGCCCTAACTCCTTGTGATGAACCTTGTAAGAAGGGTCTTCCAGACTTACAGCAGGATAATCTACTCAACAGCTGGTCTATCGACACCTGATGGAAGGCACCTTTCTCAAAGGGAAAAAAGTTCTGGAGCAGGAGCTAGTGAGGCTTGTTCACATAGCTTTAAACTGGCCTGGAAGCAGGAAGGGGGCAAAACCAGGCTCATCAGTGACTGGTGATAGGACACTGTGTCAAAACTTGAAGAAACAACCATTAATGGGATCCTTCAATCTGCTTCATGAGGTGTTGGTGACAAAATGCAACACCTGAAATGTTTCTATACTTACGCATGCAGCATGAAGAACAAACAAGAGGTGCTCGAAGCTTTGGCCAAGTCCCAGAGATTTTTAATCACTGGCATAAGTGAAACCTGGTGGGATAAGTCTTGTAACTGCAGCACCTTGTTGGATGGTTACAGGCTCTTCAGGGATAGGTGGGGCAGAAGAGGCAGAGAGACGTGGCATTATATGTAAAAGAAGGATTGGAATATATGGAGCTCACAGTTGGCAATGGCACAGGTGAGAGCCTCTGGGTAAGAATCAAAGGGCAAACAAATAATGCGGATGTCATTGTGGGAGTCTACTACAGACCTCCCAGCCAGACACTGATGCCAATGAATTATTATTATTATTTGAGGAACTAAGGGACATCTCCTTGTCCTTATAGAGGAATTCAGCTTAATAGAAATTAACTAGGAGCATTACATAGCTGGTAAAACCCANGGTGGCCCCTTCCTGTGCTGCCCCCAAGCGTTTTAGTGGCAAATGCCACCATACTGCCTCATGGTGAGGTCTCGGAGAGGGGGTGGTGCCCAGTGCCATGTGACACCAAACTGGGCTGCCAACCAATGGAGAAGTGGCATGCACTAGAAAGGGAGCACAAGAAAAGACGAGAATAGACACAATAGAAAAGGAGCAGAAACAGAAGTCGGCTCTCTCTCAGCATGGGCAGCAGCACGGTGTGACCACAGCTTGGGCAGTGCTGGCAGAGGACCACACGGCTCCACGCGACAGCGGTAGGAGTGTGGTATCTCTTCCTCTTGGATCTGCCAGGGTTTCCCTTCACTCTCTCTTGATTTCCCAGAGCTCCGGAGTGGGACTCTCACATCACCTCCCTCAGCACTGTCCATGTGGCAGCACTCCTTCCTCCCCCTCCACAGCCCAGCAGCTAGCCCAGAACAGCAGAGCGGTCATTCTTTTTTTTGCATTTATTATTGTCGGGTTACTGTTTGTTAGTGGTTTACACACATTTAGCCCATATATTCAATAAATTCTTTTGTTGTCATCTTCTCTATTACGTCTCTTGTCTCCTAGTAATGTCCCCTAGTGTCCAAATCAGGACAGTCTCATAGTAGGGAGAGATTCTCTAGAATGCATCAGGAGAAAATATATAAAGCTCTTCCAGGCAGGAAAGACTTCTAAGCAAAACAAGCCCTAACTCCTTGTGATGAACCTTGTAAGAAGGGTCTTCCAGACTTACAGCAGGATAATCTACTCAACAGCTGGTCTATCGACACCTGATGGAAGGCACCTTTCTCAAAGGGAAAAAAG
Organism: Neodrepanis coruscans; assembly: GCA_013400695.1. Classification (NCBI taxonomy): domain Eukaryota; kingdom Metazoa; phylum Chordata; class Aves; order Passeriformes; family Philepittidae; genus Neodrepanis; species Neodrepanis coruscans. Next base: position 26,005 of record VYZS01052405.1, on the reverse strand, counting down.
TTCTGGAGCAGGAGCTAGTGAGGCTTGTTCACATAGCTTTAAACTGGCCTGGAAGCAGGAAGGGGGCAAAACCAGGCTCATCAGTGACTGGTGATAGGACACTGTGTCAAAACTTGAAGAAACAACCATTAATGGGATCCTTCAATCTGCTTCATGAGGTGTTGGTGACAAAATGCAACACCTGAAATGTTTCTATACTTACGCATGCAGCATGAAGAACAAACAAGAGGTGCTCGAAGCTTTGGCCAAGTCCCAGAGATTTTTAATCACTGGCATAAGTGAAACCTGGTGGGATAAGTCTTGTAACTGCAGCACCTTGTTGGATGGTTACAGGCTCTTCAGGGATAGGTGGGGCAGAAGAGGCAGAGAGACGTGGCATTATATGTAAAAGAAGGATTGGAATATATGGAGCTCACAGTTGGCAATGGCACAGGTGAGAGCCTCTGGGTAAGAATCAAAGGGCAAACAAATAATGCGGATGTCATTGTGGGAGTCTACTACAGACCTCCCAGCCAGACNTACACACATTTAGCCCATATATTCAATAAATTCTTTTGTTGTCATCTTCTCTATTACGTCTCTTGTCTCCTAGTAATGTCCCCTAGTGTCCAAATCAGGACAGTCTCATAGTAGGGAGAGATTCTCTAGAATGCATCAGGAGAAAATATATAAAGCTCTTCCAGGCAGGAAAGACTTCTAAGCAAAACAAGCCCTAACTCCTTGTGATGAACCTTGTAAGAAGGGTCTTCCAGACTTACAGCAGGATAATCTACTCAACAGCTGGTCTATCGACACCTGATGGAAGGCACCTTTCTCAAAGGGAAAAAAGTTCTGGAGCAGGAGCTAGTGAGGCTTGTTCACATAGCTTTAAACTGGCCTGGAAGCAGGAAGGGGGCAAAACCAGGCTCATCAGTGACTGGTGATAGGACACTGTGTCAAAACTTGAAGAAACAACCATTAATGGGATCCTTCAATCTGCTTCATGAGGTGTTGGTGACAAAATGCAACACCTGAAATGTTTCTATACTTACGCATGCAGCATGAAGAACAAACAAGAGGTGCTCGAAGCTTTGGCCAAGTCCCAGAGATTTTTAATCACTGGCATAAGTGAAACCTGGTGGGATAAGTCTTGTAACTGCAGCACCTTGTTGGATGGTTACAGGCTCTTCAGGGATAGGTGGGGCAGAAGAGGCAGAGAGACGTGGCATTATATGTAAAAGAAGGATTGGAATATATGGAGCTCACAGTTGGCAATGGCACAGGTGAGAGCCTCTGGGTAAGAATCAAAGGGCAAACAAATAATGCGGATGTCATTGTGGGAGTCTACTACAGACCTCCCAGCCAGACACTGATGCCAATGAATTATTATTATTATTTGAGGAACTAAGGGACATCTCCTTGTCCTTATAGAGGAATTCAGCTTAATAGAAATTAACTAGGAGCATTACATAGCTGGTAAAACCCAGGCCATAAGAGTCCTAAAAAACTTTGAAGACAACTTTATGGAACAGGTCCTAAGGGAGCTGACTCTGAAAGATGCCCTTCTTGATCTTCTGCTTGTCAACAGAGCAGATCTTGTGCCAGCAAAACCTCAACTCTAGACATGAGGTGAGCAGACTTCAGGCTGCTCAGAGAAAATGTTTTTGCAGATGCTGGGGTCCATCACTGCTGGTCACTTTTCAAACATCACCTTCTAAGGACACAAGAGCAGGCAATTCCCAAACACTGGAAATCAAGCAGGTGAGACAGAGGGTGGCTTGGCTGACTAGGAATCCTCTTTTGAAAATAAGGCAAAAAAAAAGGAAAGTGTATGCTCAGTGGAAGCAGGGTCAACTGACATGTGAAGAATTCAGAGACGCTGCTTGCTGCTGTAGGGAGAAAATCTGTGCAGCCAAAGCTCAGCTGGAGGGGAATCTGGCCAGAAAAGTGGGGGGCAAGAAAAAGTTTTTCAAATATATTAATGGCAATAGGCAATACAGAAATATCACTGGCCTGTTACGGGAGTGGATGGTCATCTCACAAGCAGGGACGGAGACAAAGCAGAGGTGTTTAATGATTGCTTTGCCTCTGTATTCAACATGGATGACAGAGCAAGGAGGCCTCAGAGTCCTGAGCTGGAGGACCATGATCATGACTGCAAGAATGATTCTGAAATTGTGCAGGATCTGCTGCTCCGGCTGGATCCCTACAAATCTATGGAGCTGATAAGATTCATCCAAGAATTCTCAAAGAGCTGNAAATACATCATGAGCTGGGTAAGCAACTGGCAAATGGGTCAAGCACAGATGGTAATAGTGAAAAGGTGACATCAGACTGTCAACCTGTCATTATTGGGGTTCCAGAGGGCTCCATCCTCAGCCCTGTGCTCTTCAACATCTTCATAAAAGGAAGGAATACTAAGCAAGTTTGCACATGACACAAAACTGGGAGGAGCTGTTGACTCCTTCAAAGGCAGGGAGGCCCTGCAGAGAGACCTTGACAAATTAGAGAACTTGGCAATCACCAACCACATGAAGCTCAACAGGGAAAGTGCTGGATTCTGCACTTGGGATGGGGCAACTCTGGTTATACACCAACTGGGGAATGAGACACTGTCTGGATGCACACTTAATGGGAATGAGATGCTGGAAAGCAGTGCTATGGAAATGGTCCTGGTCGATGTAAAGTTCAATATGAGTCAGCAGTGCCCTGGCAGCCAGGAGGGCCAACCTGGGGGCCATCAGGCAAAGCATCACCAGCCAGTTGAGGGAGTGGATTGTCCCTCTCTGCTCTGCACTGGTGTGGCCTCACCCTGAATATTGTGTGAAATTTTGGGTAGCACAATATAAGAAAGATATCAAGCTATTAGAAAGTATCAAGGGATGGTGAAGAGCCTTGAGGGGAAGTCATATGAGGAACATCTGAGGTCACTTGGTCTGTTCAGCCTGGAGAGACTGAGGGAGAGACCTCACTGCAGTTACAACTTTGTCATGAGGAGAAGAGGGGCGGGCACTGATCTCTTCTATGTGGTGACCAGTGACAGGACCTGAGGCAATGCCCTGAAGTTGTATCAGGGGAGCTTTAGGTTGGATATTAGAAAAACATTTTTCATCCAGAGGGTGGTTGGGTGCTGGAACAGGCTCCCCAGGGAAGCGGTCACAGCACCAGGTCTGACAGAGTTCAAGAAGCATTTGGATAACATTCTTGGACACATGGTGTAACTCTTGGGGATGGTCCTGTGCAGGGCCAGGAGTTGGGAGTCCATGATCCTTGTGGGTCCTTTCCCACTCAGCATACTCTGTGATTCTGTGAACAGCTTTGGACAGAGAACTGAATTGAATGAATAAAGCAGTTTGAGCTTAAAAGCAGCACCAAAAAACTCTAGACTACTTTTTACATTTTAGAATCAACCAGCAAAGTAGAGGCAGTCATGTTATAATGCTTTTCAATTCAACTAGTATTTGACTTGCAGACATTATGCCAAATACATCACTATTCCTTTCTCATAGTGGCTTGGTAGTCAGTCCTGGTTGCTTTCTATGGCTTGCACTAAACAAATTCCAGTCTTAAAAAAGTATAGACTGGCCACTACAGTGTTGATTTCAGTTTCATTGGTCATTATTCTCTATATAGTCTTTAGACCAGACACACATGAATAAAATATATTATGATAAATACACATTATAATATTATCTAATTGAAGTACAGCTTATTAAAAAGTATTATAACATACCAAGTTTGTATTTTTCTGAAGGAGAAATTCAACTGTGGATTGCTCAAGAGCTAGCAAATATTTTAGAAGCTTTATTTTAGAAGCTTCTAAAGAGGACTTCCAACTGATAAAAACAAATGGGATAACTGAATTGTCTTGAACACCTTAACTGCAAATAAGACACGAGGTATCCAAACCCATTTAGAATCATACCAGTACACACTTATGCTGGTGGCTAAAATAGAAAGAAATCACTCGTTAGAAAATCTGGAGGACAAATAGGAGCCATTAGGTATAGATACAACAATCTAGCATGGAATTTATTCAGGTAAGTGATCAAGAAAGGACAGAGAGGACTAGAAAAGATCTTTGTAGAAACACAAAGAGGCCCTCAGGACTGCTCGAATAAGAAAAAAAGCCCTAATTTATAAAGGATTAATTAATAGTTAAGTCTGCACATTTTCTTTTGAACACAAACACACTAATACTACTCATCCTTTACCTTCTACCCTAAGAACAAATATCTGATTTTAAACCAAATGCCTTATCTGTATTTCTTTGGGTATTAGACCTGCTCTAAGAAAGAAAAAAAAAAAGCAAACTGTTCACCATCGAGTTCTGGAATTCTTAATTTCAAAAAAGGTATTAAAAGCATTACATAAAAAAAGGGCAGTGTTTCCTTGCACCTGCATACATGACATTTCATTCCCAAAGAATTCTGGCAGTTTTCAAGCAGTTCAGCAGTACCTTAAAGCAGTATTCACTTTGACTAGGTTATTTTATTGTGTATGCTTAGTAAATTTACAGGTAGCCAGACAATGTCCTCCTTCCAAAAAGTGACATGGTCAGTTTCCTGATTCTCACCTAAAAAACAACTATTAACAACAATCTACAATCATTTAGAAACTTATCTCTGCTTCTTCAATTTTTTTCCTCTTTGTTTTTACATACATATTCTAAAACAATCTTTCGAAAACTTTTTATCTCAACTTTCAAGCATAACATGTAGTTCTTCAGTTAAATCAAAGATATTTTTGGCAAGAAAGAAATGAGAAAAGGAAGAAGATCAGGCTTTAATTTGAATGCTTTTGTAAAGAATGAGTCTTTTCACAGCAATGATCCTATTCTTCACCCAGGTAATAGTACACAGAATTGATATGATAAAAGCTTCCCTCCAAGCTCAGCAAGGAGAAGCATAACATCTCTCTCCATAGGTTACACAGGCATCTTCTTCCTTCTCCTTGCCTACAAAAAAGAGTTCGCTAGAAAGCAACAGTATCTTATTTTTTACTTTCATACTCTGGAGAAGGTGATTCATTAAATAGCTCAGATTCAGCACAAAAGTTTCATAAAATTCACGCTATACTAAAATGTATACACCTCTGAAAAAATTAGAATTACTTTGTCATCATGGGCTACAATACATATAACTTGTTTCTCTCTCTGCCAAGGGATATGCAGTGTTCACAGTCCTGCAGTTTCCAATGCAGGAGGCCCTGTTAAGGAATGTTTTCTTTCTTCTACCAGAGGGCGCTGGTGAGGGCACTGACTGTCCCTGCGCAGGACCCCAGTCCACGGCACAGCAACTGAAACTAATCTCACTTCAGACACTGAGTAACAGGCAGAGTGCATCACTTCCAGAAAAGGATGTATACATAGATCCCTGTCCCTGGATACACACATAACCTTCACTCTTCCTCAATTCCAGTGAATAGGGGAATTCAGTGTCAGGAAGAATAACACACTACAGGTGTAGTAGTAAAAATGTAGATCCCAAACAAAGAGGTTGAGTAGCTCAAAAGTTCTTGAAATAAGGCAGCAATTAACTCCAGTTGAGCTTTTAGCACATTTGTGTCTAGTGCAGAGACACTGCAGAAGAGCTTTTCTTCAATGCAAACTTGCAAGAAGTTGTGAAAGAGCTCTCCACATAACAGAAATATAAGAAGTAAAGGGAAGGGACAGCCAACAGAAGAGAAATGTTTTCTGATGCAAATAGAGAAATATCAAAGAGGAAATAGTTTGATCAAGCCTCTCAGATCCTATGACAATCCTCTTATCTTCCATTAAATATTTTTCATATAAAATGATGCATCAGATTCAACCAGTGCAGAGAAAATGACTATATGGAAATTAATTTAGTGGATCAATACCAAGAATTCTTTAAATAAAGTTCCTAGAAAATTATGTTTACTGGTACCAAAAAGAAGATACGACTTTTTTGACACATGCCATAGAACAAGGAAATATCAATTTTGTCATGTTAAAAATAGTAACAAATAGCATGCTCTGAAATCTGAATTTTGGAGAAAAATAGCCATGAAATGTCATATACTACATTAGAGCTCTTTGCTACTATTATTTGCAGACTGATAATTCCTAGTAGCATTTTGTGACTGCTCTGAAACCCAGAGCACTTCTATGTAGTTTTGCCATGCAGGTAATCCCAAGTGCATCCTTTTGTTTCAGCATATTCTGTTTACCATCTCTTTATACTTAGAACACTTGCCACAGAAAACATGTGGATTACAGGACTCATCAATTCCACTGTAGTAAGTAACGTCTTCTAAAAATAATTCAGTCATTTCAGAGGAGGAAGTTGAGGAACAAAACACCCTCTGACAACAAAAAGATAAGCAAAATATGCTACTGAATTAATGGCCTCAAGGAAAAAAACCCATATATATCTACTCTATATATTCATTCACTGAGAATTGGCAGACCGTATGCCAGCATAATAATCGAGAACTTTCCCCAGCCTCAAACGATAAGGCATATGTATGGCATAGTAAAATCAGATGTTGTTTAAAGACAGAATGTAGAATGCAACAGCAGAAGAGCAGAAATGCACCCTGTTCCTTCAGAGTATGTTTTCTTTAGCATAAGGTGGCTAACACTGTGAATTACAGCTACCAATTCAATGAGAACAGCTACTGTTTAACAAGAGATCTGATGGCCAGCTCCTCCTTGCTGACCTGGGGATTAACAACCTGGCAGTAGTATATGCTAACACAATAGTCATGATAACGTACAACTTTTCATGCTATTTTTAAACTGGATAGTAATTTTGAATTAAGATTGTTAGACTGAAACCTGGATATGGCAATAAAACAGAAGAAATGGGAAAGAAGAAGAAATACACAGCTTAAAAAATATGCATGCAATGATAACAAACCATTTTACTATGAAATATGTTGAACTATCTTCTCCCTAACAAGCCATGAACGATGACCCTAGAAATACAGAAAAATCTCCATCATTAGTCAGAGAAAAAATAATTTTAGTATCAGTAGGAACATTCAGAACAATTTAATTAACTAGGGTTTAAGAATTATTACTAGACCTAAAACAGTTAAAGACAATATGAAGTGCCTACCCCTTAAAATGACATGCTGATCAGCACAAAAATTTTAGTTATCTTCAGCAGATTTAGATTCAGAATACTGAATAAGTTTTAGAAGCTTTTTAGCAAGTTCTTTTTTGACAGATGAGAAGAGACTATACATTTTACTCCTGGAACAGACATATTTAACTCATATTTTTCTGCAATAACACTTAGAGCTGTGAGTCCCAATATTCATTTAATTTAGGACTAAGGGAGAAAACCCCTTTATTTTTGTTAAATTTACACCAATGCTCATATTTTAATTGATGGTTTAGTGATTATTATGGGTTAGATTCCTTTTTGGGAAATTTTCCCCATTACCACCATGATGCTGGCAAACTGATGAAAGGAAAGGGTAACCAAAGTAAGGTTAACCAAACCTTAGTAAGGTAACCAAACTAAGGACAGACTTCCTCACTGGGGTGGGGGTGGAGGTCTTTACTGTCTTTTGGCCTGAGGGCTAATGGCCCTTGATAGCTATGGGTCAGGAAAATTCCTGCCCTGGAAACCATACAGTGGAGGGGGTGGAGTATGCCTACCTTTAACCCCCTCACCTCCACCCCTTTCTCAGACAATAGAACTCTGTGGAGGACCAGCCCAACTCGCTGGTTATTCAGCTGTTATCCTTAGAGAGGGCCGGTGCTGCCTGGCTGGTGCTGTTTTCTCCCATCTGCTGCCCTGGGACCAGACCGTCTCTTGCTGCTGCTTTTGCCTCGCCAGCTCAGTTCCTGCATCCAGGTGGACCCTGCAGCAGCTCCATAGAGAGAGAGGAGAGCCCTGCCTGCACCAGCCCCAGCTCAGAGGCAGCCTGTCTGTCCCTACCCATCTCCTGCTGTTCCTCTATCAGACAAGTGACTCGCCCATCTCAGCAGCAAAACCAGGGGAACCCTTATTCTGCGTGCTGAGCCTACAGGACCCGCCTGTTTCCCCACAACTGTGACCACACCAAGGAAAAATACATGGAGGGGCCAGGGGTTGTGGGGTTTGCTGGGGTAGTTTTTTTTTTCTTTCCACTCCGGGAAGGTTCCCATCTTCCCTGGAATGTATTGTTTAAACCTGAGAGAGTGATATAAGAGAACAAAGCCCAACAGTAATTTTAAGTAAGACAGTGTTTATTACATCTTGCTACTGAGACGTCTGTTTAGCGGCTAAATGGCAAGTTTATGTGACTGTATTGGAATCATGCAAACACTCAGAGAAATTAAAAAGCCATATTCCTTCTTCTTCTTTAACCGTTTCCTCCAAAAAATGAGAGATGGAACTTGATGAGTGAGACCATATATGATCCAGAGTCCCCCACAGAACACAGCTGATAAGGTAAGACTTCCATTAAAAGTGATGGAAACATCACTTTCTGAAAAGTTACTAGCTAAATTTGTATTTTTTTTTAATGACAAAGCCTATCTTTTACCTACAGCCTATGATGCATACATTTCAAAATGCCTAAAAAAGCTTTGTTTTCAAAGGCTTATCACCTACCTATTTTGTTTTACATACACATATATAGAAAAGTTTACATTTACAAAGCCAATTAGAATCTGCATTTTGCACTTGTATATGTCAATTGGATTGAGCAGCTTGTAGATAATGTAACTCAAAGGTTCTGTATACACTTGTATACAAACAGTACTAAGGCTTTTGTTCTCAAGTCACAACATTTCCTTCCAGAAAAACTCTAGTCCAAAGAGACCTCTATAAGACTAAATTCCACCTTCCTCTTTCCCATATCCAGAGGGAAAAAAACCCCTTTGTATGAACTTCTTGTTAATTGCATTTGTCACTCGTTATCACCAGCTCCCTGTTGTTCAGGTGGTGAAATTCTTGGCATAGTGTACTTATTAGGCTTATTTTAAAAGAAACATGACTTTCCACGTTTGAAATACTCTATTACAAATATATTTTAATAATGACTATTACTCATTCAACACTAATACACTATACTTACCATCTTAGGAATACTACACACATGTAACTTTTTTTAGTTTGACACTTGAGACAGCAACTGGACTTTTCATTTAAGTATGTAGCTATCTGTAGAAATATACACTAAGCTTACATGTGATCCTGTAATGCTACGCTAACCATACAATTACTACCCCCACTGTGACAACATTTCAGTAAATGTTTTTTTTATTCTCTTAGCTTGTAATAATAGTCATACTTTTGATTAATTACACTTTAAAAAAAATAACTTTTTCTGGATAACAAGATTGTCTTAAATTCAGAAACAGGGATGAAAGCACTTTGAAATCAGCAAACCTCTCTGGCAATGTTACTCAGAGCTTCATCTTCTGCAGAAAACCTGTCTTTCACTGGAGTTCTCTTCCGTCCTGATCCAGGAGTTCCCATTTTTATTATCTGGATCTGTATTTGAAAACACAGACAGGACAAAGCTCAATTTTCATTCAGATCTGGAATTAAAAACAAACAAACAATCTACACTCCTAAATGACGCAAGTTTTTCAATTCTTTAGCTACATAATACTCAAGAAACCGACATTGGCACATGTTGGTAAAACCGTATCACAGTAGCTTGTGGCATCTTTATAGAACACCACTGTATCCTACAAGGTCCACATAGAGCATTTACCTACTCATTAGAACTCACCAGTTTATCTACAGCTTCAAAGCCAGGCACAAGTGTCAACTCTCCTGTTCAATAATGATACCTCTGTAGTCTGCTACTTTGTGTAATTCCAAAAAAAAAGTATCCTTTTAATTTATGGATGTAAAAAAAAAACTTTTAAGCAACAAAGGGTTCAAGAATGAAATTTACATGACCATTAGAGTTCTCTCCAAAATGGCAAGGACAGATTCAGCAGACAAACTTCATTAAGCATCCAAGCAGGTATATGCGGCTTAATTACATTTTAATGCAGCTGTTTTTGTTCAGTTGCAACTGAATGAAAACTGCTATCTTCTAAAGTAGAAGACATTTTTACAGAAGAAAAAACATTATTTTGCCTAAAAAGATCGACAGTTTGGGAAATGAAGAGAAACATACTACCTTTATATACCCAGAAGACAAAAAATACCCTCTTAATTGTCTTCCTGAATTCTCTTGTAAACAGCAAGCATATAAAAGTCGCCAGGAAAACAAAACATAGTCCATACAGATACAAACAGAAAAATGTCACACGTACCCACAAAAATCTTTATTAGTTTTTTTATTTTTTTTCAAATAGCCTAAAGAAATTCTACTTCCAGACATCCACGTCCTTCCCAATGTCAGATTTGAATTTGGTGGTAGTCCAGCTATTTGATATAGACAAGATAAGTATCTCACACACGGCCGAAGAAAACAACTTATTTAGAACAAATATTTTTTCCTGCAAATAGAAAAGGTCTAGAAAGGAACTACTAGTGGCTATCCTTTTCAAACTGAACTAGTACAAGAACTATCTTTCATGCTGGGTCTAACCAGCAAAGATTCAATACATTTTATTCAAAGGGAAGGGAGGAAAAATAATCTGATGGGTATTTTTGTATAAGCAGAGCTCTTACTTTATTCTTTTTATGCAGCAATCATAAAGCCAAAATATATTGGGGTACTTTCTGGCACTCAAAGATACCAAGTAGCATCACAGCACTTTTTTTTTTTTTTTTTTTTTTTTTTTAGCTTTTTTGCTTTTTTCCCTCCTCCCCCTTTACTTTATACACCTAGTCTCCTTTTTTTTTTTT
>VYZS01052405.1:0-15137 GCA_013400695.1 Neodrepanis coruscans | reverse complement strand
CTTTTTTTTTTTTTTTTTTTTTTCTATTTCAGCTTTTATGCCTTTCTCCCTACTCCTCCTTAACTTTATACCACTAGTCCTCTCTTTTCCTTTCAGGCAAGATTTTTATTCTGCTTCAAATTTTAGAGGTATTTTACTATTCTCCACGTGCCCAGATGAGGAAAGTAGAATTATTTGTGGATAAGAAAAAGTCAGCAAAGACTTGAAACCAATTGACTCCTACAATGAGACAACTACCTGGATGAGGGGAGACCAGTGGATGTTGTTTACCCTGACTTCAGCAAGGCTTTCGGCACTTGTCTCTCACAACATCCTCACAGGCAAACTCAGGAAGTGTGGATTGGATGAGTGGATGAGATGGATTGAGAACTGACTGAACAGCAGATCCCAGAGGGTCATAATCAGCAGCACAGAGTCTAGTTGGAGGCCTGTCACTAGTAGTGTCTCAAGGGTCAATTTTGGGCCAGTTGTGTTTAACTTGTTCATCAACGACTTGGATGAAGAGACAGATGCTCCCTCAGCAAGTTTGTTGATGACATCAAGCGGGGAGCAGTGACCAATACCCCAGAGGGCTGTGCAGGCCTTCTGAAAGACCTTGACAAATTAAGAGAGATAGGCAGCATGGAACTTTTTGAAATTCAATGAAGTACAGGGTTCTGCATTTCAGGAGGAATAATCCCACGCACCAGTAGAGGCTGGGGGCTGACCTGCTGGAAAGCAGCTCTACTTAGAAGGATCTGGGGATCAGTGTGTCCTTGTGGCTAAGAAGGTGAATGGTATCATGCAGTGCATTAGGAAGAGCATTGCCAGCACGTTAAGGGAGGTGATCCTGCCCCTTTATTCAGCTCTGGAGAGGCTGCATCTGGAGTGCTGTGTCCACTTCTGGGCTCCTCAATACAAGAGAGACATGGAGCTTCTGAAGAGGGTCCAAGAGAAGACTACAAAAGTGATGAGGGGACTGGAGCATCTCTCATGATGAAAGGCTGAGGGAGCTGGGCCTGTTCAGCTTTGAGAAGAGACAACTGAGAAGGGACCTCAACAATGTACAGAAGTACCTGAAGGAAGGGTGTCAAGAGGTTGAAGCCAGGCTCTTCTCAGTGATGCCAAGCAATAGGACAAGAGGTAACAGGCAGAAACTGATAATGGGGAGTTCCACCTCAACATGAGCACAAACTTCTTTACTGTGCAGTGACCGAGCACTGGAACAGACTGCACAGAGAGGTGGTGGAGTCTTCCTCATCAGAGATACTCAAGAACTGTCCTGATACAAACCTGTGCTGTGTGCTCTGGACAGCCCTGCTGAAGCAGGGAGGTCGGACCTGATGACCCACTGTGGTCCCTTCCAAACTCACCCATTCTGTGATTCTGTGAAACTACGTGTTTCTTCTTCTTAAAATCCCCTGCATAGGCCAGAATCAACAATTATACAATAATTCTATTAATTTCCAGATGGTATTCTGAGATCAATATGCAAGTGCAAAAGAATTCCTTTCTACAAAGATCTTAAAGGAGAGCTTGCAGTGTTTGCAGATAACTTGTAGGGGAATAAAACTACAGTATCTTAATGGGCCACAGAAAATGCAGTTCCTATTGTCCAGCAATGAACACATTCCAATGGGGAAGAGTGGAAAAAAGTACTCCCCTGGATTCCATCCATTCTTTCATTGGCTGCTCGTTCCTTTATGCCGTGCAAAGTGTTTGGATAAAATACAGATATTCAGACCAATATACTGGACTCACCTGCTAGGGAATGTTTTTAGGGGGGGGATGAGCCAGGGAATGAGCCACCTCCCTGTGGCTCATGGTTCAATCTGTTTGTTACTTCTCCACAACATCTTGTTGTTTGTTTTGGCCTTAATTTTGGTGTTAGGTATCAGCCCACTCTCAGGAAGAAATACAAGATTCCAGCCTTGCTCTTATCAGAGATTAGGAGGGGTCTTAGAAGTAGGACAACAGAGCTCAAACTCAGGGTAAAAGGAGACTGGGGTAAGGCCTGGGACAAATATTGGCACTGTTCATCCATTTGATAAGAGTTTGTATTTTTAGTCCTAAAAATAAGCAAACCTATGTTTTGGAGCTCTCTGTGGCAAGGGTTTAAGCTCAGAGATACAAGTTGCTGTCCACAGTATAAATGTCTCAAAAATTTGCATCTTTTTTCAGTAATTCTTATTGGCTGTCTCCAAATACTAAAAGCAGACAGGGCTCAAACTAGAAGTTGCAGAAACACAAAATAACACTCCCTCTACTACAGAAGGCTTTGACAAGGTTATACGTTAGTGACAAGAAAAATCATGAAATTAGTATTACAATAGATTGGTTCATGTAAAAACATAACTCCAATCTACCTACCAAAAGTCACTAAATATGAAATGAAAACACTTTAATTTGTAAGTTAAGGACCATATTTCTTAAGTATTTATTACATTTATTAAGTATTTATATAAGTAAAAACTGCAGAATAACTGCACATACCATAGACTTGAATAGCATTTGTTAACATCCTTTAAACAACATACCACCTCTAATAGACGGCTAAGTTTGGTTTGTTAATTCAGTGAAATGCTCTTAGCTGGCAGATTGATTTGGGGCATGTAATGAGTTATATAGCTATTGGTATTATAGCTATATTCATATTAACAGTAAGGACAGATTTATAGATAGAGTAGTAAATTCATAAAAACTAGATGCTGATGCTTTAAGTGAGCAAAACTTTTTATCTCAGTCTCACAGATTAACTGTGACAGTCACTGGTAGAGGAAGAGAGGTGTGGCATCCTTGCCAGCCATCTGCCATGCTCCTCACTTTGTATGAACACAGACCTCCTGAGAAAGCCCAAAGACAAGAGGGAGCAAGGACAGATTACCCAGAAGGTATAGAGAGATGTTGCCTTTGCCTACAAGGAGGAATATATGAAAGCCAAAGCTCAGCTGAAGTCAAAACCAGCAAAGGCTGACAAGGACAAAGAGAAAGGCTACTCTAAGAACACAAGAAAGACTAAGCAAACTGTAGGTCTGCTGCTCAGTGGCAAGTGCTTGCAAGGCCCATCCTCGGGAAAATGGTCTGGATAAATTACAAATATGAACATGGGAATTTTTTTGTGTGTGACTCAAATAAGCAAATTTGTCTGAAAAAGTATTGACCCAAAACTAGCCTCATTGAAGAGCAGGAGGATCATCAGCTACATTAAACAGTAAGTAGTAAATTAGAGAGTGTTTGAAATAAAGGAGACCTCTCAAAAATAAATATAAAACCAAAATCAATCAATGTACCAGTGTGAGAGACCTTGGAGAGGTAACAACATCAGTCAAAAACTAGTTTCATGCTGCTAGAAGTCACAGTATCTGTCCAGGCCAGACTGTACAGCACCCCTCCTGGAGGACGTGAGATCCTGCACTCCAGCTGGCAGGCAGACAGTACAGGGAGGGTCAGCACACACCCTAAGTGCATGAATGTGAGGTGCTCCCTTGGCACTGGCATTAGGATGTAGCATATCACACACTAGAGAACAGCACAGGTAGATGCAAATCTAGTGCGTTCATCTATCCAGCACGAATCATGGAGTTGAAGAACAGAAAACAGTTAAACACTGGCCTACAGAGGCCGTAAAATGTCCATACCTGAAGATAGTAATAACTTAACTAGACAAGGCTCTGAAAAACTTGTTCTCATTGATCACACTTTAGGCAAGGGGAGACCTCCAGAGATTTCTTTCAAAAGAACACATATGATTTTATAGTTATTATTGCTGTCAACTTTTAAACTAAATCTCAGTATAAGCTTTCTTTAATAAGATGTTTCATATTTTTTCCATTCTATCTAACTTTTAATTAGGCTGATGTATGTCAGAGTATTAATTTCTCATTATAAAGTTCAGTATTATAGAAATCTACACCTATTGCTAACACACTAATTAGTCTAATACATGTATCATGATGTTACTTCTCCGGAAAATATAAGATACCAATACTTCACATGCATGTAGAAATATTTCTGAGGTGGTTTACTTCTATTCACTTTATAATTGCAGGAAAAATTATTTGGCTGCATATGATAAAGAATTTAATATATGCTGCAACATTAGAATCTTCACAAAAAGTAACTAACGAGAACTCCAAGACACAACCAGACAAAGAAGATTTCACTATTGTCTTTTAGGTAAGTCAATATAAAAGGAAAGAGTGTTATAATATCTGCTGCATTTACAGTTCAGAATTCCTGAGTCACATCTATTACATGCTTAATTCTTGCCATAAACAGGATTACACACTGTATTACACAACTGATGAAGGGACATCCTGTATTTCATTCCAAAACAATGAAGTGTCTGAAGTCCCCAAACAAACCAGAAGACCTGTAAAGAAATTCCTCAATTTCCCTCTAATTTGTCTTAATATATAAATTTTATCTCTTCCCCAAGTCTTTGCTGTCTACTCTTCTTCCTATTACCTTCTGACTAAAGGTTTCGTTTCTTTTTTGCTTCCTAGAAAAAAGTGTGACGCACCTTAAATGAGAAAAAAAAATCACAGTACAACTGAAGGGCCTATCACTCACCACCTTCACTGGCACCACCTGTTCTAAATGCCTGGGTGTGTGCCAGCATACTTGGCATCGCACACGTTCAAGGCATCCAGATATTACAGTGAACAGGGTATAAATAACAGACCAAAACTCCCCTTTTCACCTGTGTAGACATAATTTCTGTATACTCAACAACAGAAAAGAACAGCCCTGCTCTAGAACCACTTTCTGTTAGAACCAGAATCTGAATGAAAGTTATTTGGACAAGTAATGTTAGAAACACATTAATAAATAAGGAAGATAAATGTAAGAAGCATGAGGAAAAAAATTAACATTCCTCACTCATAAACAAATCACAGATTGCTGATAAATCACACAGTAGTAACCCATTTTGATTTTTGTCAGTTCCACAAACATTAAACATACTACTGAAAAAAATACTTGGGCAATATACTGAAAAGGGCAAAAGTTTTATTAAACACCTAACAACAACAACAAAAAAAGAACTAAAAACTGTGCAACAATGATGAAATTGAAATTAGATAACCTATATTTAACTGAACACTTGCTTTTTACTTCAAGAAATGAATACTGCTGATGAGTGAAGGTATGGAAGCTACCATACTCACAATTAAAGGTAAGTTGTAAAAGTTAATTTAGTCAGAAGAATATCAGAAAATGCAACCCAGTAATTTTAAAGAACTGTCTCATGAAACTGTAGCTCTAGCAACATAAAACTACAAACAAGCCAAAAGTACTAGTACTGCAAAACAGCAGAAGCTATATTCATATTTGAGAAGGTGCACAAAGAATCATATTGGAAATCAGTCTTGTTTGCTTGATTTTCAGTGCTTTGTCACAGCAAACTCTAAAGGAGACAAAGCCAATAGACATAAAAATACATTACATCAGTTAAAATTATGTAATATGGATGCAAAAGGCTTCTTCAGAAGAAAGACCATATACAAGGGTACTCTCTTTGCAATTAGTATATCTGCTCATGGGCCCAAAAGCACCTGAGAAAGAAAAAGGGCTGCATGATCTCAGCGCGACCATGATCAAAACAAACGGGTGTGTAGCAAGTGAGAGAGAAATAGACTGGAGTTTAATGCAGTAGTTTTAAGGACTCATCTAGAATTCAGAATAAAGTTGTTCAGAATAGTATTAACTGAAAACAGAACTGTTGCAAAAAAAAAAAAAATAGCTGCTACTATGAGTAAAAGAGCCTAATATTAAAGAGAAAATGCAAAGACTGATAAAAGCACATAATTAAAATCTGCCAAAAGATTACAGTGCTTACCATTATGGTGGAAGCAAAGTTATTCCAGCTGATGAATAGTGTTTCCATTTTAAACAAACTGCTCACCTCTAATCATGGGCCACTTCAGAAACTGTTGGCAAAGTTTCTGCTCTGGGCAGACAAGCTCATGTCAGCTTTTTCAGGAAAAAAATTACTTTAAACAAGTACACAATCCACCCCCTTAATGCAGTGTATTTGCGGTTTACTTGAGATTTTAAAACCTGAGAAATAAAATTTCTTATGTGTTCATGTGTTTAGCAATAGAATTACAATTCCTTAGAGGGAGTTGAAAGCCCTCAGTTTGTTCCTGTTACACAGTTATAGACAAACAAAATGTCACAAGTTAAGACAATGAAAACGTCATTATGCAGAGTCTGCAAGAGCCTGATGGATCCATAAAACATAACAGTGCCTGGTTAGTGTTGGCAAACTTAAGAGTAGTGCAAGACATTAAATGTACTAAGGTATCTACCCTGTAGAACTACAAGACCACCAAGCCATCTTTGATGGCCTTCCTCAGTCTTTGCAAATTACCAAAATTCCAAGATAACACTGTGCAGTGATACAACTTCAAGTGGTGGCACTTACTTTATGAACTATGAGTTGTCCACCAGTCAGTTGCACTTGAAGATGCCATGAGTGCACGAAATAAAACATTACATGCAGGATATTATCATTAGTGACATAAAGCATCTGCAAAGCTCTTACAATGGCCACTCACCAAAGGATCTCTCAGAGCACAATATAAACCATGTGTAGGCTTCAGAGAAGCAGTGTCACACAGCTGGACTTTTCTATAATCAGCACTACCATAAATGCTGAAGATCCAGGAACAAACTCAGAACTCAAATGCAATTTTAAAATATAAGGAAAAGACAGTACTATAATCAGCACCACGAAAAATTTTGAAAATGCCTATAAAAAATAAACCACAAGTATCTTCCAGAAATGTTTATTCTAAAACAAAACAACCATCATTTTTACACTATCAACTTTTCCAAAATGAGTACCCTTTCTGTTATTTTGCAAAAGAATGATTTATTTCTCATTAAAAAGAAATCACTGCTACTATATCAAGGCTCCATTTTTTTAATGAAACAGAGAGCCCCATGGTAACAACCCACAATCTGTAACAAGCTACAACTATTTAAAATATTTTTCCATTACCAATTTAATACACTCCTACACTTTTTTCTACTAATTCTACTGTTACAGTACAATGAAGAAAAGCCACTGAAGCAAGAAAAGAAATAGCCCTGGATACCTCTTTAAAAGAAACAGCAGCCGTAGAAAACTCTACCAGCTGACATCACTACAGGTGACTGTACCAAGTGTAGCGTACTTGGCAGGCTTAGAAGCACTTGTTCCCACCAGGCCCTTTAACAGGCACCCCTTCACCTCTTCCCTAGAAAGAGGTCTCACTCAAGAAAACATGGACATCATCTTCACAAGCAAGACAGCACTACTGACACAAATTTTATTTATTTACATAAAATTTCTGAAGGATCTGTAATGCATCATTACAATCTGTCCATTACCCACATTTACATAGTACCTAATTTCCAGATATTATGATAATAAAATCAGAATACTTTCTCAGAAAGTGGTTCTAATTGTTTTTTGTAATACTACTGAACTGTACTAACTCATAACTATCACCACACACTTTCTCATCAGGGTCTTACAAACATGAACAGCAACACAGTATCAAATTTGTTACTTGTTTCTAATCCTCTGTTGACATTATACACTGATGTCATGATATGACATGATACTGATCTAGTTTTTTGGGGTATACACACATGACAACTTTCCTGCTCTGTGAAAGCCCAGATCTTCATATGCTCTACAGATCCCCACTACACGGAGTCCAATCTAAACAGCACTTTCTAAAAGTTCATGTGTTAAAGTATTATGCCATTTTCTGGGAAAATGAGACTCTGGGGAAAAAAACCCCAATCCTTTGGAGTCAGTTCACAAGAAATACTGATGTTTAGGGCAACAAGCTTACACCTGACACACTTCACACAACCGTTTTCTATTCACAAGTCCTCAGTTACAGCCAAGAATTCAGTTCAGGTAAAACGGACTTCACAGTAAGGTAAACATTTCCAAACCCAAGCAACAGGAAACAACAGCAAAAGCATGTCATGTACGTCAAACTACTTTGTACTGCTACTGCACCTTTCATCTAGTCTTACATCATGACTAAGCAATTACATTAACTAAGGAACCAGATGTATATTAAGAAGATAACTGTTTCTGAGCCCCCATACATTTCATAACTTCGCTTTACAATCAAGACTCAATGAGTGTTTAAAGAACAAGCATTGATTTAATTTTACAGGAACTTTGTAACACACACACACACACACACCTCGCCCCACATCTCTACAGATATTGGATGCTAATAATGATATTTTAAAGGGATAAAACTGATCCTAGACCTTCCTCATTACAAATCAAAAAGTCTGTAAGTCTCTCTAAAATGAGTGAGTCACCGGGTAGATCATAAAAATTCAAAGCGGTACTGCTTTATCTACAAAATGTTTTTATTATGAGTGACATACTGATAATACTGCCCTTTAAAGTGTCATGCTAGGATTCAAACTGGAAATCATTAAAATACACGGAGCAGATCATAGTCCAGAGCTGTTTTCGGGCTCCTTTCAAACTCACGGATGTGTCCATCTTTCTTATCATCATCGACAGCCTCTTTACAATTACAGCAACAGTGTATACAAAGAAACGCGCTCAGAAATAAATACACACACAAGCACCTTAAGCATGAGCAAGCCTGACCGAGCCCTAGGGCAGTTCTGGGCAGCCGGGGGGCACGCCCAACTGCTCCGGGAACGTCCAAGCGCTGGGAACGTGCTTCGAGGAAGTGCGCGAGAGAAAGGCACCGAAACACACACAGCTGGGGCTTCAGCACGTCTTCCTCCCCCCCCCCGCCCTCTCCCCGCCGTTCAGCGCTCAGCTGCGAGGGGCGCACGGCACCTCCCGCCGGCCGAGGAGGAGGGATCGCGGCCGGCGAGCGGCAGCAGCCGCCGGAAGGGCTCGGGTCAGGCCCGGCTTTTCCCGGCCCGCCCGCAGCGGGCTTGACCGCGGCCACAAAGAAGGGCCCGCACACCGCCGCCCCCAGCCAGAGCTTCCCTTCCCGGACACAGACCTGGCCAGGCAGCACCGGCTAAGCCGCTCCGCCAAACCCGAAGAACCGGGTCCCCACCCCGCTCCGTCGCTCGGGTTTCGGTGTCTATGACACTCTTCTTCCCCCGCCCTCGCCCTCTCCCTCTCCTTGCCCGGGCCCCAGGGAACCTCACCTGCGGGACAGCCTGCCGCAGCGCCGGGGCACCTCAGTAGGGACACGGAGTCGTGCCGCCCTCCTCTCCACCGTTCCAACGGGTGCGAGGGGCTCGTGGGTCTCGAAATTGCCTCAGGCTCCTTCCTTCCCACTTCGCCACTGCGGCCGCCAGCCACGGACCGTCCGCCGGCCGCGGCAAGGCAGCCGCTACCTCGCCTCGCCCTCTCCACCGCCTCCTCCCGCTCCTTCCCCGTGAGGGGCTGCAGGAACTGCAGCCGCAGGCACAGCTCCAGGCCGCCCTCCTCTTCCCCGCCCCGCGCTCTTGCCTCCTCCCCTCCACAGCCTGCCGCTTAAAGCCGCATCGAGAACCCGAGCGAGAGGTTGCGGTGAATTTCAAACCGCCCGCAGGGCCCCGCGGAAGGAGGAAGGGGCCGGCGCTGAGGGGAAGGAAGGAGAGCGGAAGAGGCACCGCAACCCGAGGCACAGCGGGCACAGGCCGGCGCACAGACCGCGCAGGCGCCGCGGCGGGAGTGGGGAGAGGGCGGCGGTGGCGCGTGCGCAGGGCGGGCAGGAGCGGCAGGGCCCGGTCCGGAGCGCTGCCGTGCCCGTTGGCCGCGTCTGGGAACGGGCGCGGTGGGAGCAGCGCCCTCTTTTCTCTCCGTTTCTCCTTTCCTCAGCACACAGGGAAGGGACCGGGGTAGTGTCCTGTACTGTGTCGTGCTATGGCGCCCTCTCTCCGTTTCTGCCCCCCTGTATCACCGGGCGGCCCGGCTGACTCACAGCTGTGGTGCAGAGAGGTGGGTGTGAGACCTTTTGCCTTGTGCTTTTGCTCGGTTTTAGCTGGGGTTTGTTTTTGTGGAACCGCCGCGGGTGTGAGCGCGGCTGGGCCCGGGATCCGCCATGCTCTGGGTCCGTGCGGCTCCCTCGGCTTCGGGCGCTCTGGGAGATGGGCGTGGGTGGTGCCAGGCAGAGGTTACGGGGAAAAATCGCACACAAACATTGACTGACCTTTATCTCGTACTGCCCCGAACGCGACCGGACTTCTATACTATCAACATTGAAATACATGCAGCCGTCACAGTCCCTAAGGATAATGTGTAGGAAAGAAAGAAATTACTGTACCATTACATGTATTCCGTGTTATACACAAAAGAGCCAACTAACAGTCGTGAAACTTGATTCTGCTGTGAGATAAACTTGGGATCGGAGCTGTAGTAATTTGCTGTTCAACACCTCTGCCGTTAAGTGTGGGGTGTTTCTAAAGGGTAGAGGTGATCAGAGGAGATGGCATTTTGTATGTAGAAATCACCTGGGAATGGAAAAGTATGGTTAAAATAACAAGCACAGTGGTAAGACTCAAAAGTAGGCACCAGTGTCCCTGGTAGAGTTAAAATATCTAATTAAAATAAGATCAAATGGTTGTAAATAAAGTAAAAAAAGACATGCAAGTTAATTTATTAAAGTAGATGTAAAACAACTTTCTTGTATTTTATTAGTATTTTATATTCTTCCGTGTGTGAAATCCTATGCTGTCTCAATCTGTTTCATCAGCTGATCATACAGCATAGCCTCACCATACTTATTTTTAACGTCACATTAATTTGTGTAGTATAAGAGGACGACCTGACTAGAGGGAGATGAAGTAGAACGTTTCTCATGGTCTGACTGTAGAAAAGACCAAAGGAAAAATACTGGCTTAAAATCTCCATTTTTATTTGACCTTTTAATTTTGCAGAAGGATTCACCTGCTGATATTCTGGGCTTTGTGGAGAATCTTCATTAAAAACAGCTTGGATCCTTTTGGTTTGACCTAACTGGTGGGAGAAGTCTTTTGTTCACTGTTAAAAATAGAGGGTTTGTGTAGAATCTTCTGAAGTGTGGGATGTCCCTGGTCTGGATGGGATGATTTTTTGTTAATGTATTGCTATATAAAGGAAAAATATTTTTTCAGTGATTTGTACATCTTTCTATGATGAAGTGTTGATATTTGCATACTGTTAGTCCTTTAATATCAGAGACTGCATGTTTTCCTTTAGCGATACATCAAAACTCATCTCCTTGAGAACTGAAATGCATTTTTTGTTGCTTGAAAGAGCAGTTTTTTACTTGACTGAAAACCAGTGCACAGTGCAGTTAGCACAGGCAGTGGTACAGGATGTCATTGTAGAAATTCTGAGTTCAGCATCATTAATGAGAGTTAAGCAGTCAGGTTATGTACAGTTTCATTATGAATTTCAGTTAGAAGCCAGAAAATGAAATTTATGCTTGAACTGTTGCTATGAAATTACTCCAGTTACAAAATACAGAATTATTTATGAATATGCCTTGGTCAAATTATTACTGAAGCTACTATAAAACTTGCTCTATTAATAATGAGGTTCTGCTAAAAATAAGTAAATGAATGTATGAAATAGCATTGGATCTGCCTTTGAATATTTTTTCTCTTCACTGTTGTCTTTTTATATAGTAGGTTAGCATGGATCCATTGTCATGTAGTTGAACTTGCTGATTGGGATGACTCTCTAAGTCAATTATATGACACTTTGAACAGTGTCAACTTCTTGCAATAATGGTACAATTAATAGACAGTTTTAAAGAGATTTTTCAATGTAACAACTTCTATGAGAGAAAAACTGCGTTTTCCTCTGAAATGTTTGCTATTTGTGCAGTTGTGAATATCTTTGGGGTTTTTCTCCTGTTCTTCATCATTTCCAATCTTCCCATGATTGTTTTGTTTCATGAGTGTTGCACTTTCTGGTTAAGGATTATAGTGTAACTTTATCCCTGATGTCATTCCATGTATTTTCCCTTAACTAACTTTGTTGTCTCTCTTACTCTCACCCCTGCCACCCTTCCTTTGTGCAAAGAAGAACTTCCAGCTCTTAGTTTAACCTCTAGATCGGTATACTGATTGGTTTAAGAGCATTTTAAGAAGTTCTGACCACCTCCATCGACTTACTTCTCTCCTTCCCATTTTGTACCCTTCCTTTCCAGTAGTTTCCCTCTCCTCAGTTCAGATACCATTACTCAGCAATTCACTTGGCACAATTGGACACAATTTTTTTTCCCCCAGCTGTAGTAGATCCCCTTTTGGAGATTCTCAGTGATGTTAGTAATTGCTTATTCCCCCCTCCTCCCACAAAAAGGGTGTTATACTCCCTTGTGACAAATGGCAGAATGCATGCAGATATGTATCAGGAAATTCTTCATTTAAATGAGTCATAGAATTCATTGGATTACTGGGGGACTATAAGGTTTCTGCATACATATAACTTTTCCAAGTAGTCAAAAAAACCCAAGCATTCAAAATTCATGGCTGTTTGTCAGGGGGATATGCACATTTCACAGCTGTTCTTGTAGGGGTTAATGTAGACTAGAAAGTTTTTGGTAGTGCTCGGAAGCTGCAGAATCAGTGAGATTTAGTTTTTTTCCTTTACCTCATTTACTTTATCACTGCAAAATTCTGTAGGGCACAGTAGGAATTATGCACATACATACACATTTTGATGGAGATTGGTGGTCTCCAGCAGTAGAATTGCATGAATTCATTTGGGTCAGACCCATTGCATCCTCAACAGGGTAAGGGTTAGACTGACTGTTGAAGATCTGTGGGTAGAGCTAACTGAAAAATCTGTATTGCAGTGTTTTCTCAAAAATCTAGACACCCAGGTAAATGCAATCTTTTGTAAAAAGCTTTATTTTAACACATAGATAATTGACCAAACAACTGAAAACGGAATGCTCCCCGCTATAGATTTTTATTTTCACTGCTTTAGTAATTTTTGGTTGGTTGGTTAGTTGGCCTTGTTGATTTGGGCTTTTTTAAATCTTTCAGAAGCAAGGTATGCACTAGAATACTGTTGTTTATGTTTCAACTGTGTTTATAGGAAGATGTTTTTTAATTGCTATGGATTAATAGCCTTATTTATATAGTAAAAAATTAAGCACTGGAATGCTCTGAACTGTGTCCCAATATCAGCTTGTTAGTAAGCATTAAGGGGAAGGTGTGTTATTTTGATCAATCCTATTTAGATGAAGGTAAGTTATGAAATAACAAGGTGTGTGGACTAAGAGTTTGTGAGAAACATTTTATTTGTAAAGAAAAAGTGAGGTGATATTCTAAAAAAAAATTAAAACTTTTACTTCAAAATTTGAAAGTTTATATTATAACAATGTATTTAATTTTCATATAGAGCTTTTCTTTATTATTTCATTGTAAAAAACAACTAGAGATCCAATTATCATCATCCTTACCTGATAGACCTACTACTAGATGTCTCCACGTTCTGTTTGATACATATATAAAAATGCTGATAATTTCCTATGCTAAGATCATTATCAAAAACTCAATCTGAAGTCATGATCTTTTCTTTATGTGTTATATATCCCTAAGAGAGATTTTGTAAATGCTAGTTGATTTTACTGGTGTTGTGCAAGCCACATAGAGGAAATCACTCATTCTTACAGTTTTGTTGAGTTTGCAAAACTAACTAGCAATGTCTATGTGAAGTGTGAGTAAATGTGGATCTTTCAGTATGCACTCACTTATTTTTCCTTGTCACTTTTCTGAAGCCTATTGTATTTTTTTTTTTTAGAAATGTCATTAGAATGTCAAGTTTAAATAAGACTTTTTATACATTTAGATTTTTATAACACATTAAAATCTATTGGGGATTTATCATAATTCTTCTATGCCTGATGTCCCCACAATTCAATTTATCTTCACCTACTACAGTGTTAACACTAGATATGTAGGGGTGATGAAATTCTTAATAACTAAGACATATCTACTATGATTTTTATCTTCTTTAGAAAATACGATAAAAATTAAAATGCCCTTATTTTTGCTTCCTACCTAAGCAACTACTCCTTTACAGTTATCTTCATAATCTCAAATGCAGAGATTCTTCATAGAGCAAAAATAGCTTTCACTGAGCATTCATTTATTTTCTCCAGCAACAAAGTTGACTCTGTCTGATGTATTTTAAAAATAAGCAAATGGAGTAACTGAAAGCCAGACAGAAAGAGATGCTTCTTTTCCATCAATATTGAGACTATGCTGCTGCTCATAGCTTCGGTGCACTTCTCTGGTGGTATATGTCTCACATGAATTTGGATCATCATTTGAAAGTCAGGGTGGATTTTTCCTTCATACCAGTACTGTTAAAGTGGAGAAGCAAAAGGACACTGAAATTTAAATTCTCAATGTCAGGCTCTGACTTACACTTTCTAGATTGTCCAGTGTGTAAATGGCTTACAGAAGCTGGTCAGTGGTAACCTTATATCTTCTTTGTAGGCTTGATCACCGTCGCTTTCAGTACAGCTTTTTTCCAGCTCCTGAGCAGTCACTGCCTCTTCAGTCAATGGCAGCTATGGATGCTCAGCTCTCCTGAAGCAGCCCGTTCCAATTAAGCAGATTTGATTTAATAATTCTGTCTGCTGAATTAACAATCAGAAGGCTGCAAATTAAGTAGTATTTGTCTATAAGATAAATGCACCCAAGATTTAGGGCAAAACCAGCTTTACCAAGTAATGTTAGAGCAGATAATAGCTCAAATGCTTGAAATCTTACATCTATAATACTATCGAAGTGTTCATTGGTGGGTTATTTCAAGGTAAGTTTCTCGTCTAAACATTTTAGAGAACTGTGGTGCTAATGGAATTCAAACACTAGGTATCAAGAATGAAGAAAAATGTGAAAAGTTCATAATAATTAATTTAAAATAAACAGCTTAAATAATGTCTTACTTGTCTGTAAAGTCTAACCTGATGAAATTTGTCTTTAATAATTTACTTTATACAGGATTTTAACCCTACATATCCCTCTTTAATCTTTCTTGTGACAATACGGAGATTTTTTCAACTAGAGTATGAAGCTGCTAGAAGACTCCGTATGTCTAGTTGTAGCATTCAAATTGGCTGTCCTAGATTGATGGACAGTTATGCACTTTAACTTTAGAATAATAGAGAATTTTTACAACTTTTTTGTGTAATATATATATATATGTATATTAG
>VYZS01052404.1:45002-56323 GCA_013400695.1 Neodrepanis coruscans | reverse complement strand
CCAAGTGTACTGCAATATCAGATGAACAAGGGAAAAGCCACTCCTATCCCATCATTTGATAGAGGGCAGTATTCATCACTACTGCAAAAGCAAATGAAATATCTGACTGACAGAAGAATCAGTTTCTTTCATATATATGAAAACGATTTTTCTGTAATAAATGAAAACACTGACCACTCACCAGCAAAAAAAGGTAATGAAAAAAATTTATAAAATATGCAATCAAATACCCAGATGGAAAGATGGTGTGTATTTACCAGAAGAACAGTCATCAAGATCTGAAATAAAATGTTCATTTAGCTAGCTAGATGAGCTGGCAAATGAATCAAATTCATAGATTTTGGAAATTTTTCTTCAGCAGGCTGACTTACTGGAAGGCTTCACTGCTGTGAGCAAGTGCATTCACTGCACAATAACACAATATTCCTTTTTTAATATTTTATATACAGGAAAAATAAAATCTCAAAAAATGAACCTCCTCTAATTCTAAGCACACTAGAGGTTGTTGTTCCCCCACTGTGTTAGCAACTTTCTTGAAGCATCTCTAAGACAGGAAATATTCCTTCAGTATTTCTCAAATATTTATCTTTTATGACCTTTTCATAAGAAAGCTAATGAAACATTGTGTTAATCTATTATAGAGTAAGTATAAAACTGATTAGAAAAGAAAGTCAAACACTATTTTTCAGTGATTACCATTTTTATGAAAGGACAAATTGAATGAGAGATGACAGTGGTTTACTGTAGGCCTGATATGGTTTAATATTTTCATCAGTGATAGAACAGGAAGAATGTATATTGTACTTGCAAGTGACACCAAACAGCTGTAGCACAGCAAGAGAATTCAAAACGCTCAAAACAGATTGAAATATATGTCAGTAAAAAGAAAGACACAATCCAGTAGGGAATGTGGGATTTTATCAGAAGTTTGACTAAACCACTTCACAGATACAAAATGAGGCCAGCATCAGTTCTGAATATGAACACAACCTGAACAAGCCCAGTGTCATACTGCTACAAGGCCATACTTCATATGAGGATGTTTAACGGGTGGTGATAGAGTGTGAAGTTAGGCATGAGGAATATCTTTTCTGATCCTAGAGAGGAAAGCATTAAAGTAGCTTGCCTGCAGAGATTTTGGGGTTGAAGTTGTTGAAGAAAAGGTTTGATGAACAGTTCCAGCAAATGGACTGGATAATCTCCGAAGGTTCCCTGCAGATCCAAATCACAGGGGCTAACCTTGGCTTGTATAATTCACTGTCATGCTCTCTTCCAGAATAGCTTCTTCTAAGTCACAAGTTTCTTTCAGTTTCATTGATATTTCAGTTATTAAAATAACACAATATTACAGTGGCTATTACATTAGTGCAATACTAAGATAGACTAACATGTAAGAAATTATGAAAATCTATCATATTTGATTATAAACCTTGATTCACGTAACTTCCTAACTCAAATCTTAACTGCCTCAGTTAGGGCATGCAAATTAGTAAACACTTCAGGTTTTAATTTTTCCCTCTCTGCTCACTGCCTATGTAATGAGCATCACTCTCCTACAGGAATCTTACAAAGATAAAATTCATCAGTGCCTGTGAGACACTTGGAGCTCAGAGAAATGCCTCAGAGAAATGCTTGTACAGAGACAAATATTTTTGTCCTCAGAGTAGGGTTAGAACTGCATATAATAAACGGAGGAAGGGTGCTATTAGGGAAAAATAAGAAAAAAGTGTAACTGTGCAGTCAGCGATCCTTGGGAAGAAGGCTCCTATAGAAATATTATCATGTAACCAGGTAATCAAAGCAGGCACATGGCATATACACAACTTCCACATGTAAATTCAGCTTCGATATTTCTTCCACTACTGTTCATGTTCTTGACTCAATTTCCATTAGGATACACAGGTATGTTCCTTTTCTCTGTCTTAGATTCTGACTCAGTAGCATGAGACAGAGTTGACAGTTCTTATGTGTTTGTTGAATGGTGTACATATTATTATGCACACTGAAAAGGATGAGTCTTGGCTTTAAACTGGAGTTTTGTTTTTTTAAGTAACACATCACAATCTTATATATGATTTTTTTTTTTTTTGCAATCTCTCTAAATTTTCCTGCAGCATTAATGGTTTTCCAATTTATTTCCTTAATTGCTTTTCTCTAATTTGGATTATTTTTCCACGCAGATTTACCAATCCAGTTTTTTGAACTTAAATCTCAATTAGCTAAAAATCCAGGTCTTGTAGCTACAGGTATGAATCTTGATGAACTCGGAAAACCAGTCAGTCTAGTGGAAAACTACTAAACACCTAAGCACTATGCTAGATTAGTACACTTGCCAGAAATACATATTAAAAAAAATACATATCATATAATCTTTCTAATCACAGCAAGTAAAATTATGGTGATATATGTCAGAGTATAATGTCAGAAGACACTGAATTATTGTTTAGGTGACTTAATCCTGATATCTAGATAAAGTGTGCACATGCCAGTTATTTGAAAAGCTTTCAGAAACAGCATAGCAGAACAGGTATACCACAAAAAATTGGGAAGACTCTAAGAATATACTGGTAGTTCTATCAACAAAAATGCTATCAACAACTGCACTTCTGGACAGAAAATGTTCGTATATTTTGAGTAGATTTTTTTCAGTTTCTTACTCTGAATTTTTAAGCCTTAAAAGACTTCTAAATGCAAGTTAGAGATATACTAAAAGCAACAGGCTGAGTTTAGGAGTAGAGTAAAAATCTGAACAGAGTATATTTCTTCTCATAGTCACAACAAACAAACTATGCAGTACTGATGTCTTGTTTTGTACTGGAAAGGGAAATATTGATATACTGGAAGATGTCCTGCTCACCTGAAATCTAAAAATGCTATCCAACCTAGTAAAAGACAAACAAGTTACTACAGATTTTTGTAGCAGTAATATTGTACCGGTCTCAAAATACATCTTTTACTAAAGTAGCAGATACCTTCTTCTGACTTGAAAAAGAGAAAGCTTGGCTGTTCCTTTTACATCTACTTGTATATATCGAAGATACTATTTTGTTTCTTGGTTTTTTTTTCTTGTTGTTGTTGTTTTGTTGTGTTGTGTTTTTTTTTTTTAATTCTTTCTCATAAATCTCCTCTATTTGGTTACTTCTTTGCTACTTGCAATCAGAAACTTAGAGTTCCTGAGATTCAACACTAATTTAGTTTTCCAGAGTGGGAGATTTACCAAGTCTCACTCAAATGTTCTGAAATGTCACACTGAAATGTTCTCAGATATTGGCAGGGGTGAGGAACATTCTTTCCTAACTCAGCAGTCCACATCTCTCAAGAAAGAGCTCTCCACAATTTCTGATATCTTAAGCTTAGGCAACACAGAAAAATTATACATGGTACCCTACATGTTTTCAAGATAACACGTATTTCTGTTCACATATTTACAACTTTCTGGGAATAAATACAGAGAGCAGTGATGAGTGGTGAACTTCAGTGCTGGGGCCAATTCTGTTCAACCTTTGTCAGTGACATGGACAGTGGGATTTGTGTACCCTCAGCAAGTCCACTGACAACACTAAGTTGTGTGGTGCAGTTAACACACTGGATGGAGGGAAGGGATGCCATCCGGAGACAGACCTGGACAGCCATGAGAGGTGAACTGATGAAAACCTCAAGCTGATGTTGAGCTGATGAAGCTCAACAAAGCAAAGTGCAAGGTCCTACATCTGGCTCATGGCAATCCCAGACACATCTACAGAGTGGGTGGAGAAATGATTGAGAGCAGCCCTGTGGAGAGGGACTTGGGTGTGATGGTTGATGGAAAAGTCACTGTGAGTCAGCAGTGTGTGCTCACAGCTCAGAAAATTAACAGAATCCTGGGCTGGATCAAAAGCAATGTGGTCACCAGGGCAAGGGAGATGATTCTGTCCCTCTATTCTGCCCTTGTGAGACCCAACTTGGAGAACTAGTGCCCTGAACATAAGAAGGACACGGAGCTGTCCATAAGGAGGACATAGCCCAGAGGGGCTATGAAGTTGATAACAGGGTTGGAGCATGTTCCGTTGTGAAGAAAGGCTGAGAAAGGTGGGGCTGTCCAGCCTGGAGAAGAGCAGGTTGTGTGGAGACCTCACAGCAACTTTGCAGTGTCTGAAGGGGGCCTACAGTGAAGCTGGAGAGGGACTCTTCACCAGGAACTGTAGTGACAGGACAAGGAGTAATGGACACAAACTGAAAGAGGGGAAATTCAGGTCAGACATTAGAAAGAAATTCTTTACAATGAGGGTGGTGAGACACTGGAACAGATTGCCCAGGGAGGCCGTGGGTGCCCCAACCCTGGCAGTGTTCCAGGGCAGGTTGGACAAGCCTTGAGCAGCCTGGTCTGGTGGGAGGTGTCCCTGCCCTTGGCTGGGATGATCTGTTCCAACCCCTTTAACATTCTGTGAATCTATGATATGTTTCATGATAGCAGTGGTAGCACTGGGACACGGGAGGGGAAAGGGGATAGAAAAGAGAATGGGGAAGGGGATGGGGAAGGGGAAGCGGTTAGGGAAAGTGATGGGGAAGGGCAGGGAGATGGGAATGGGAATGGACATCGGGAAGGGGATGAAAGGGGATGGAGGTGGAGATAGATGGAGATGGAGATGGAGAAGAAGAAAGATGGGGCTGGCTATGGGAGATGGATGGTTCAGAGACGGCACACGTATGCACAGGCCCAGGGCCGGTGAGGGCGCTGTCCGGGAGGGGGTGGGCGGAACGGGGCCGGTCCCGCCCNGCCCTCCCCTCCCGTCCCCTCCCCAGGCCCGCCGCAGGCCCGACCCGGCCCGGCCTCAGCCGCGGCCTCTCCGCCCACCTCTGCTTCGGGAGCGGCGGCTGCTCGGCCCTTCCTTCCCGGTGGGCGGTGCTCCCGCCGTGGCCGCTCCTGCCAAAAGGAGCGCACAGCTCCCTTCTCCAAGTCCCGCTGTCCCGCTGCTTTTCCTCCTCCTCTTGTGCTGCCGGGGTGACAAATATTTTGCCGCCTTTCCTCTCCGCAATTTCGCTGGTGTGTAGGTGTGTCGTCCGCTCCCTCCCGCTTTAGGTTTTGAGGGGAATTAATAACGACCCGTTTTCTTTGTTTGGCCTCTTCCCGAGGCTTCACCCGCGTCCAGTTTGTGAAAACTTGCAGAAACTTCCTTCTCCCCGAGGTTTGGTCCACGGGAGCCGGCGCAGATCTAGGACCTGCTGGAAAAGAAGCGTGAGGAGACGTGAGAAAAGCTTATCTGTTCATTCGTATTAGGAGGAGTTTTTCTTGACGAGCTGTGGTCACGTTCCTCCTGTGTGTTTTGCCAATATCTTCTGGAAGAACCTCGTTGCCTGTTTAAAAGGAAATTGTTTCTCTTTCTCTTTTCTGAAGAGTTTTCCGTCCTCGACCTTTGCAGTAATGGGATCAGTACAGTCTTTCTTTGCTTTTTGCTCTGGCTGTTTCCTGTCCTTGAAAAAACCAAAAAAGCCCAGTGTACAAGGAGGCTTTTAAATGTACTTTAAAGTCACTTGCCTTCTTGCAAGATACTTTTTTTTTTTCTCTCATTCTGTACGTTGGTAGGAAAAGATCTGTGGAAAAGTGCTGTCAAGGGGTAGGAAATGGTGTGAACCTGCAGTTGCATGAGGAGACTCCTGTGCATTTCAGTGTGGCCCGTGTGTTACTGGGGTCTTGTTCTGTGCCCCGAGAAACACTTCAGTGTGACACAAACAATGTTTGTATTGATGTGGTTTGGAACTAAAGCTGCAGGAGATAAGGGTAGATTTAGTGTGTGAATCCCAGTAACAATGAGAAGTTTTCATCCTGGTGATTAACACGTTACTGAAAACTCTAACTACAAAAACTGGCAAAGGAACAACACTATCAGTTGTTTTGGTTGACGGTTGTTTGCTGAGGGGGTCTCTAAGTAGAAAGGGGAAGCCTCTTTGCTGAAAGGGAAGCTTTAAAAAGCTGTGTCAGTAAAGCTTTTTTTTTACATCCTGTCAGCTGCAGCATTTAGGGAAGTGCCTTAATCTTATGATTTTCCAGCACGTTTGGAAGGAAGAGGTCATGAAAGCTGACTTTGGAATTCTGACTGGGTTGAATGTGAATTGGTGTATTCAGCATGTGGGTACCACAGTCCAGAGAGGGGTGATTGTCTCATGATATGGGCCTGGTTAAACTTTTGTCTTGTATGTTACTTTAATCTGGTGAATATTCATGAAGCAGTTGATTGTGAAGGGCAGTGGAAGCTCAACAGTAACAAGAGGATCATGCTTTTCTTAGCAGGTGCTGTATTAGTTGGCTGATACCAGAGGTGAGAGTGTGGCAAGAGACAGTGAGGTCCAAAGCCAGCTGACATGAAGCCTGTGGCACTGGTTTGTCTTGGAGCCATCCCTTTTCTTTTAGTGTGATTAATTTCAGCCCCTTCCTTTATTCTTACCTTCATTCTCTTTGCAGCTGTTTCTTTCTTACCCATAGTTTGGTTGTGCAAACTGTGATGTGTGTGCTGGAAAAGCTGTAAGATTCCTGATAGGTCTTCCAAATGGCTTCTGCTTTAAAAAGTCTCCATTTAGAAAACTCCTGCTAAATTTTTTCTCACAAAATACACATTCGATGTGTATTACAAGTGGCCAAAGTTGAAGTATTTATATCTACAGAAAGCCTTACTGACTTAGGTGGCTCCAAATGGAAAATATTGTCTATTTCAAGTTGAATTCTCTGATATGAAGAAAAAGAAGATGGAGTTTTAGCTTTCTTTGTGTATGTACTAAAAGTAATGTCTTGATTTGAAGCCTCTCAGATGTGGAAACTGAAATGTTGAAAGAGCACAGTGAGCAGTAACACCTGGGGTTTCTGGAGTGTGGTGGAAACATGTTCTAGGACTGGGTGCCAGGGAATGAGAACTCTTCCCTTTTCTTTCACAGCTGGGAACAGGGTTGAGCAGCAGCTTGTCTGAGCTGATAGAATGCTCATTTCCTTGTCAGAAATCTACAGTGCCTGCGAGTGATAGAGTGATTATTTTGTTTTCATTGTACCAACCGTATTGTAATGTCTGGGGCATCCTCCTCTCTTAAATTCATGGTCACTGAGTGGTTTCCCTTCAGCTGCCAAAGTTGCTTTCAGTGAGAAGAGTCAGACTGAATCAGGCAAATGGCTTAAGCCAAGATTGCACTTACAGTGCTGTTCAGTGGTGAATTCCACATGGAGAATATTGCCAGTTTTGATGTGTGTGCTGGTATCATCTGCAATGCTCTCCCAGCTACTGGGTTTGTGTAGCTCAAAGAAGATGAATGTTCCTGAAACCTCGGTAGCATTACATTATGAATAACCTCCTGTGGACTTACCTACTTGCCAAAATTTCAACTGCATGGATTTTGGTGGTTGTTTGTTTTGTTTTGGTTTTTTTTGTGTTTTAGTTTGGTTTGGGGTTTGTTTGTTTGTGGTTTTTTGTTGGTTGGTTTTTTTTTAAACAGTGTCCATGATATGCCCAGCAAGAAGTTCTGATAGTTAGATGTGCATTATGAGAAGAATCACTTCCTGTTACAAATTCTTAATCAACAAATTGCTAATTTGTTGTCTGTGTCCTCTGCTTCCACTACAAGAGTTGACAAACAGCTATATGAAAGTCAGTTTTGGTGACATATATGGAAAAAGCGTGCGTTAGATTTTCTGAAAAACTTGTATGTTCACTGTTACTCTTTTCACCATTTCCACCTTCTTCCTCCTCTTTGTCCTTGTCACCTGCCTTGTTTATGTGTTGCACCTCTTACTTCCTTTTCCCTAAAGGTCTCCCTTATTCCTGTCTCTCTTTTGTAAAGTGCCATGTGAACACAAGTGGATAAGCTGCCACCTGCTCCTTCAACCAGTATTTATGCTCCCATATTCCTGTTTGTGGGGTGTTTTTTTGTAATGGAAAAATGCAGGGAGGAAGTTGAAAACAATCAGTAAGCAGAAGATGTGGTAATATATCAGGGACTGTCATTTAGAGCAGAGTGTGTAACACTCTTACTGCAGTCAAAGATCTGCAATATGCATTTGGTTTTTGTATGGGAAGTAAAACACTACATAGCCACAGAAGCCCAGATGGCTTTGATGATATCCATTCAATTTAACAGTGACAATTACTGAGTATCCAGTAAAGACCCCATTGCAATATCTGAGAGGAAAATACTAAGTCCTTCAGTACTGCACTGTTTTTATTCTTTTGCAGAAAGTGAAGTTTGTAACCAAGATTAAATGGTGTAATTCCACTGGAAATGTGTGTCTCGTTGCTCGATGTTAAATCCAGGCTGTAAAGAAAGCACATAGGCATCTGTTCTCCTGTGGCTGCTTGTGTCCTCAGAATTTCTGCTGGAAATGATACTGTCCAGCTGTTGAGTCTGTTCTCTTCACCCCTGCTGTGAGTTGTGAGCTCCTGTAAACCTGTTTCAGACAATGAGCTGTGTTAACCTGAACAGCTAGAATAATACCATGGTCATCTTTTGTCAGCCTGTTGTGTTTTGAGTGAAGGAGGTCAGGAAGGATTCAGACAAGCAATTGAACCAGTTTGGAAGGGGACTCTACTATTAAGGGAGGAGCTATATCTTTAATTTCAGCTAACAGAGAATGTGAGAACTTGTTATTTCTTCATCTGTCAAAGCTATAAAATATTCAGTTATTGCCTCCAAATGTAATGAACAATAAAAGAAGAGATAATTGAGCTTGTCACTTTCATTGTAAATTGAAATGGGCCCACGGGCCTTTCACCAGAAACTTGTTTTCAAGGAAACAGGGCAGGATCCTGACTGTCCTGCACACCCGGATCCCCTGGCTGTTGGGTATCTTGGTTATTGAGTACTTCACCTAACTTTCACCTCAGGAATCATTCAGAAATTTCACAGGTATATACATTTCAGGAAATGTATGACACTTTGCGAATCCTTGTCATCAAGTAAGTTTAAAATTTCTAAACAGCTGTGCTATTTGTCTGTGACTGGGCCATAAAGTTTTATGATAGTCTCATTTTCCACTTCTTGTTTGATATGCAGATTTTCACTGTGCTAATTACTAACTCCTTTGACATCCATTTTAATCAGCTATTTTAGCTGTACTTCTTAGAGATAAAAAAGCAAAGTTGGGGTCCTGTTTTTGCTTGCATCTGTAGCAGATTGGAACTGGAATAGCTTAATATGTTGATAGTTTGCTTTTTTGGTTTTTGAGAGGCTGAATAGCACTCTCTGACCCACTACTTGTGCAAAATAATCAGATTATTAGAAATTATTGACTCTGGTTTGTGGTACATTCAGGAGTTTGCCTTGCTGGGTTTTCATAGTTTTCTGAGAGCTGTGTGTGTTCTGAAGTAAGAAACTAAACTTCATTGCAAAATTCTTAAAAACAAGCTGGTGCAGTGTTCAGACATGAATAATTTTTAAAAATTTTCTAAGTGTTTCCTTTTTTACATAAAATCCCAACTGTTCATCCTTAATTTATCTTGTCTGAGAATGGAGGCTGTTTAAAAAGACCAAAGAGCTACAGAAAGAATAATAGACCAGGAGAGACCTTACTCATCTGTCAGCTTGTTGCAGTTTAACTCCATCTGGCAGCTGAGCCCCAAACAGTCACTCACTGACTCCCCCCCGGCAGGGTGGGAGAGAAGATTGGAAGGGTAAAAGTGAGAATAGTTATGGGTAGAGATGAAGAGAATTTAATGGGTGTAGTAAAAGCACACCAGCAGTGTGCATTCATTCACCTCTTGCCGTGGGCAGGCCCATTTTCAGGCATCTCCAGGAAGACAGGGCTTCATCATTCCCAGTGGTGAATTAGTGAGACAAACGCTGTGACTCCAAACATCCTCTCTATCCTTCTTCTTTTTCGCACCATTTATTGCCGAGTGTCGTGTTACAAGGTATGGAACATCCCTCTGCTCAGTGGGGCTCAGCTGTTCTGGCTGTTCCTCCTCACTGTTCCTCACGTGCTCTCAGCCTCCTTGCTAACAGGGCAGTGAGAAACAGTGTTAAGGCTGAGTTCAACCCTAACTGAAACGCCAAGAAAGCTCTGGTTTGATCAGGTTTGAGTGTTCGAGGTGAATTTTGTGCCTGATAGGATTTAGTTTTGTGATTAGAAGCTGGGTATAGCCAAAAAGTAACCATCAATAAATAAAATGGCTACCTCAGGTAAAACTGAGGCTGAGGGAGTAACTTGAAGGTGCAAGTGTTTTCCAAGGGCTTTTTTTCACCATTCTTTATTTAAGAGCACAATTAAGTAATAAAGCAGAAAGCTCTTTCTTTATGTACAAGTGGAAGACCCTTGTTCCCTGTGCCTGGCTGTATTAGAGCTGGTTTTTATGGTAGTGAATTGACAAACTTATGTGCCTGTGTCCTAAACCTCAGATCTGTTAAAATATGAGTGAGTTGCTCTTCAGAGTTGAATAGCAGTGAAACAGATTTGGAATGTGTATCTATAATATTTTTGTGAAGAATGGCTTTTGCTCATAAAGGGTTAAGGTTCTTGAACCTCAAAGAGAAGTCAGGCATTTCTGTGCTCTGCTGTTCCAGCTGAAGTACAAGGTCTTGAACTCACAGCTCTTCGTAGCACTGCCAAGAGAGGCAGAGCATGTCTTCTGAAACATGCTACTTCTGAGTTCTGATACCACTTAAAACCACTGGCATGTAACACATACTATCTATACTATCAATTATAAAATATTGAAGCATGTCAAGCACTTTGGTTTTCTTAAATTTCCCGGTTCATTTCATCTAAATTATTGCAAGTCTTGTAATACAAATTGTATCTCCTTATGATTCTTCACAGAGTGGGCAAAGAGTGCCTCAGAGCACTTTATTTCCTGTAGGGTCATTTTGGCATTTATTTAGCATGAGATGGGAAGTGTTCATGTGGTTAGTGGATTGGTTTCTTGTAAGGTTATAAACTGTACTACCTACATGTATTTCCAAGTGTTCTTTCTTTGATGCTCTTTGCAGGCTCTAGGGTAACCCAAATCCAACCAGGAGTTTGAAAGACTTCTCCTTTGTTGTTCCAAATCACTTTGGTTTATTTATTGGTTTCCTCATATTTCATGTGGTCTTTTTAGAGTGGCAAAGGGAGGGAGGTGTGACCTCTTCTGTAATTTGAATGGGGCAGTTCCTTGTTGCTGCCATGATCTGGTTGTGTTGGGTTTGGGTGACATGAATTTTCTTCACAGTGGCTGGAGTGGGGTTCTGTTTGGGGTTTGTGCAGAACACAGTTGATGAGTAGATTAGATACTGTAAGAAGCTATTGCTGCTTTCTGCTCTAATGGGTGCTGTAAATTTAACCAAACAGAAAGGCCCTACAGCATATGGATGGCACAGAGCAGCTGCTG
>VYZS01052403.1:18102-40344 GCA_013400695.1 Neodrepanis coruscans | reverse complement strand
CTGGGAGGAGGAAATTGGAGTCCTGGCTTAAATGTAAATCAGAGAGTAAAAAAAAAAAGCAGGAAAAATTGCTGAGAAAGGTGTTTTGTAGGGAATTTTACACCACAAATTAATGATAAACACAGAAATTTGCTGCTCACATTGGGAAAATCTGTGTTTCTGTGTGTCCTGGCAAAACTTCAGTGACTGCATTTGTATTCCCTCAGTTGATTTTAAGAAGGGAAGTGCAGCCTCAGAGGAATTGAGGCAGTGAGGCCCTTCTGTTCCACCACACTGTTGTATATTTAGACACAAAGGAGTCTCTATTCTCTACCAGGATAATCAGATATGGGAATATGATGAGGTGCAGACAAACAAGGCAGAGCTCCACTAAATCAAAATGCATTGCCCTGCAAACACTGCCTTCCTGAAAAGGATCATTGGAGACTGTGATGATTTTGCTGGTTGTTTTTATCAGTTTTATGCCCATTATTTTGCAGGATGCAGAATTGCTGTGGATGGGCCCTGCAGAGCATCAGCTGTTTTCCCTCTGGGGCAGGGCTGACACCTTAGACAAGAGCTCAGTGGTGGCTTTTTTTTGGTGGTGAAAAAGCTTATTTTAACAATTCTTCCCAGGGAAGATGCTCAGGCTGCTTTAGAGCTTTTGCACTTTGGAAATAACAACAATAACTCTTGTGGCACCAGGGAGACCCTCAACTGCTGTGTTGGGACATTGTGGTTTGTGGGATCTGGTTTGGGGCTGCTCAAATTCATGTAACCCTGGAGCTTTTGCAATCACTGCTTCATCTTAATTGTAATAATAAGCAATTTGTAAAAGGTATTGAAGTGGAAAAGCAACCAAAGTAGAAAGAAAAATCTCAGATAAATGAATTACCAGAAAGATATAATTATATTATTGATTTCATTATAAAACATGAACTGGTTTGGATTTTTGAACCAGCTTTTCAGTCAAAGCAATGTATGTAACTCATTAAACTATAAGTATTGAAACAACAACTCTTGTTACTCTCTTGATCCTTCAGGAAAGAATGAAAATTCAGGAAAACAAGAGTTTGTTTGTCTGGAACGGACCAAAAGAAAGTTGTGGAAGCCTCAGCTGCTGGTGGAAGTTTGATTGTGGCTCCTCACAGGATGAGCTGTGGGTGATTTATTTCTGGCTTCTATTTCCAGGTGAGTCAATAAAAGCTCATTTCAGCTCATCTGCATCTGTTGAGTGTCTGTCTGTCTGGGATGGGGCTTCAGCCACGTCTTGGCAACGCTGGCAGAGCTCAAAGCCTCTTATGGCCCTGAATTAAATGAATCA
The DNA here is from genome assembly GCA_013400695.1 of Neodrepanis coruscans. Taxonomy (NCBI): domain Eukaryota; kingdom Metazoa; phylum Chordata; class Aves; order Passeriformes; family Philepittidae; genus Neodrepanis; species Neodrepanis coruscans. Next base: position 39,041 of record VYZS01052403.1, on the reverse strand, counting down.
ATCTCTTCCAACACACTTTAAATTGATCTTTGATTGGCCCACATGGCTCTTGGATAAGGTACCCTGGTATTAGTCAATTTGACTTGGAGAGATGATGATCCAAATTAAAATGGAAAGATGATCTATATGGAGCAGCTGGGATTCTGTGGAGGGAATTTTTGATTTTTCTCTATTTTTTTTTTTTTTGTTGTTATTAGTATGCTGCCTGTTTGTGAAGTCCTTGCAGTGAATGCTGATGTCTGTGGCCAGGATTGCTCACTCAGGCATCTCCAGTAATGATCTGTGGTCTGTGTTATTGTTTTAATCCTGCTTTCAAATCTGTCACACAAAAGGCTTCTGTATCCTCTGCTTCTGAGGACTGCTTGAATTTAATATGAAGCTCTTGGAAATCACCGAGAGGAATGGAATTCCCAAGAAAAGGGGTTGTATTCAGGCACCAGGACTGCAGAGGTGGCTTCTTGTGTGGAGCTGTAGGTGCCCAGTGGAGGCTGAGCAGGGGCAGTAAATCTCTTCCTCTATTTCAGCAGGATTTGTGTGACCTCTGCACAAGTGACAATGAAAATAAAAAGGTGTAGAATGCTTTACACATTGGTTCCTGTTTTTCTGTCGTTCAGAGCCACCAAATCTTGCCCTGATTTTGGCCTTCCTTTCCTCTTGAACATGGGGAATATTCAGAACTATTATAATTTAAGCATAATATTGCAGGGAGACACAACTTCTCTGGTGTGAAAGGCATGAGGAGAGTGTTTGCTCTCCCCACCTTGGAGAGAGATCAGTGAGTTAGAGCACCTTGGAAAGCAATAAAAGTAAATTAGTTGATGAAATTGCTCTCTGTAGTGTGTGGTACAGTTTCTCCTTCAGCTGTAAGTGTGCGGTGGGGAGGGAAGGCTGAAAACAAAGAGGTCAGACCTCCAAGGGATCCTGCTCTTCAGTGGGTGTAGGGGAAGGAAAACTGTAACTTCCACACCCTGTTCCTGCTTCTTTTCCCATCTGAGGCACAACTTGTCTCTTCCATGTCCCTGCAGCATCTGGCAGACAAAGGCTGGATGAGATGCTTGTGAAGGGGTTATATCCTCAGTCTTAAAAAGGTTAAAAGACTGTTAAATTCCTGCTGTTCTCTTGCAGGAACTTTCCTCCCAGCCCCTCTCACCCAGGGTTTCACGCTCCATTTGCCTTCTGCAACCTCGCCTGGTTTTAAGTTCACATCTCAGCAGGGTCAGTTCATCTTACAGCATTACAAGCAAGCTCATTTTTCCAGGTAATATCCCTAGGTTTGATGCCTGGGAGAAGTGCTGAGCTGGTGTAATGCAGCAAAATCACCAACGAGTGCAACAGGGTCGTGTCTGTGGGAGCTGAGGGATGAACTTTGTTCCTGTAAAAGTGATCAAGATCTGAGGCAGCAGCAAATAGGTGCTAAAAGTGGTGATCTCTGCTTCTAATCCTTCTCTAAAATTAGTGGTGTGGAGGTGGGTAAGAGGTTAATAAATAGAAATTAATAATAATCCCAGAATATGCCAAGTTGGAAGGGAGTCACAAGGATCATCCAGTTCCAAGTCCTGCCCCTACACAGCCCCATCCCCAAGAGTCCCCCCCTGTCCCCAGAGGATCATCCCACCCCTCCTGGAGCTCTGGCAGCCTTGGGGCTGTGCCCACTGCCCTGGGGAGCCTGGGCAGTGCCCACCCACCCTCTGGGCAAAGCAGAACCTGGGCCTGAGCTCCAACCTGCCCCTGCCCTGACACAGCTCCAACCCATTCCCTGGGCTCCTGTTCCTGCTCCCCACAGAAAATGCAGTGAAAAAAGGACAAAAATAAGTATATTCTCCTCATCTGTGTCCCTGCTGGCAATGTCACCACCTTTTGATACAACATCCCCCCTCCAGAGCCCCCCAGTGCTCATGGTGTGTCTCCAGCTCTCTGGCACCTGTAGGTGGGGAAGGACAGTGGTGTCAGGATGGCCAGGAATGACAAACGGGACAGCAAGGAGGTTGGAAGAGCTCTGGCTGCCCCAAATGACCATGGCATTCCTTGCTGACAGCTCCAGCACTGTGGGCAGCCAAGCTGGGGGCAGCTGGGAATTGCTGCTGAGCTGCTGATCTCCCCTGGATGTAGGAGGGGATCAGTGTCAGCCCTGGTGTGGATCAGTGAGTGCCAAGTGGATTAGGGAATAAGCCTCTTCAGCTGCACAAGTTGCTTCCCAGTGCAGAAGAAGTCCGAGTGAAGTGGACTGTGGGCTGTTTTCCTTGTTATTTTTCTACAGTGTGACTCTAAAAAATTCCTTCTTTTTCAAGCAGGACTTTTCTTTGGGGCTGATGAGGAAAGAATGGGTGAAACTCAGTGAACTTTTCATTTTCAGACTCATGGAATCATGGAATTCTCAGGGTTGGAAGAGACCCCTTGTTGATCCTCTAGTCCAACCCCCTGTAACCAGGAGGAGGGAACACACCCAGCTGGGGTTTGGATTTTCATTTATGTTGGATTGAACGTTGTGCCTCGTTGAAATGGGATGTAGGATTTTAATTTCTGCCTCTTCGTTGTCATGTGCTGGAATAATTTCACTAATTCACATTTTTCTTTTAATTTCCTTTATATTTTGTGGGTTTTTTTGCTCTGGAATGTCCCATTCCTGCAGCTTTTTCCCTCACTGTTCACCTGACTGGAGGAAGGTTCCTCAGGGTAATTCCTTCTTTACTGAGCAGCAATAATTTAATAAAACTAATATTATTATCTCTTCAACACTGTTAAATGCAGAAAACCCCATTTCAAACAACACAGATTTAAAGTGAAGGAACAAATTTAGACTCATAGAATCATAGGCTGACATGTTGAAAAAAATGAACCTAAACCAAATTTTTTTCTCCTAAGAAAATAGGAGTAGATTACTGGGAGAATTTGAAGGATTAAAACCTTGTCATCCTCCCTGAGATGATGCCTTACTGCCCCAGCTCTGGCGGGAAGGATTTGGTGCTTAGAGCATCTTTCTGATGGGAAAAGCCACGTTTTTATCAAGAGAAGGGAGAAATGTGCAGCTTGTTAATATTGAATGGGTTTCCTTCAGCAAATGAAATAGCTCAGATTCCAGAAAAATCACAATTTATCAAAAAATCAGGGTGTGCTTTTTATTTAAAGATGATACTGAAATATTTCCAATAAATAAAGACAAAACCTTCATGGTCTATTAAATGAGGAATAATTCTGCTGCCGCAGCAGTTGTGTGAGGAGTTGCCACTGGGGAAATGGGCAAAATCTCTCAGTTTTGGCTCATTTCAGAAAATATGAAGGGTTTTCTTCTTTCCCAAGTGATTTTGCTGGCAATGTGTTTGTGAAGGACCTGCCCTGGAGTGTGTGTGGGCAGCTCAGGGATCTCACAGGGTGTTGTTACCCCCAGATATTCCCTCCCAGCTGCCATTTCAGCTCATATTTAACACACTAAAGTATTCTGTGATAATTATGAGACATTTTAATCCCCAAAAGATGATATGGCAGCATTTTCAGTTATGTATTTGTGATTATTTTTTGTTAGATAAGGTGCTTATTACCCTGCTTTTTCAAAATTCTTACATCTACTTCAAATTTTAGATTCAATCACACCTTCCATAAAAAACTGCTGTTAATTTTCAGCACATCCTAAAAAATCAAAAAGGAGAATAAGGCTTGTCCTTGATACTAATAAATCAATTGTATTGCTTTTAGAAATTTAATATTTCTAATGATTTAAAAATCTGTTCTTGTGTTATTCTGGGAGAGGCCAGATGGCCAAATAATGTGTAACATGTAAATTAAGTAGCAGTCTGATTTAGATACTTGCACAAAAACAAATACAGGCTCTGGCAAGAATTCTACAAACACTTCCAAAAGACAGGGAAAAGTGTGTGTTTTCCCCAAAAAATGTGCTTTGGATATTACTTTAAATTGCATTAGTTTTAAACAGAAGGCACAGGAGAAATTTCTAAGTTGGTTTAAAAAGTCCAGGGGTCATTCCCATGGATGGGCCACAGCCATGGACCCTTTGGAATTCCTGCAGGGTGATTCCACTTGCCAAAGACCTTCTTTTACTTCTGTGTCAGTCTTGGTTCTCTTATCTGGAAGGTAAAATACGGAAATGGGACCTGGAAAAACCAACCCCAAAAATCAGTAATTTAATTTTTTACTCCAGGAGGTTCAGCAGCTCCTGCTTCCTGCATCCTCCTGAGCTGTGCTTGTGGCTTTTGCTTACTGTCAGCAGGAGAAAAAAAAGATATTTTTTCTTTATCTACATAATCCAGAGTTATAAATATAATTAATTATTCAATTCTTTAGTAATGAGTGTTTTAGGGTTGGCTTTGTATGTTGGTTGTAGGGGTCAGGTCTGGGTTTGACATTTTGTCCCGTGTCCAAAGCTAAAAAAAAGTTTTGTGAACATGAGGCTTTACAGACTTTTTGCCGTAGAGAAAAGTTTCCAGGTGCTGCCAACAGGAGAGCAGCTCCAGTTAAACCAGTTAGACCACAAATCAGACTGGTTTGTAGCTGAATAACCTGGAATTATCTCTTTCATTCCAATCAGCAGATCACTGGAGGTTGTTCTTGCTTTGCTCTTGCCAGAGATTGTCCCTCTTTATTAATGTAATAATACAGAGATTTAATTAGACCACATTCTTTATCTTTTCATCCTGTCAGCAACAAAAGGTGCAAGGAGAGCAGATCATAAAACATGTCCTGGTGAGGGGTCACTCCATCAGCTCAGCTCTGCAGGGCATGGAACAAGGTTATGGAAAAGGGGCAGCACAGAGGAGGGAATAACAGATATTCCATCACTGCCTTAGATCTGCTCCTGCTTAAATCACAGGCAGTTTTAACACAGTGAGAGACTCGTTCTGGCCTCTTTTGCAAACTCCAGGAGGAGTTCAGGACCCTGATAATGTGGCTAGAGGCCCTGAAGTGGCAGTGAATTGGGTGGCAATGTTTGAGGTGACAGTAATTTACCTCTAGGTCACCACTCCAAACCCAGTCATTGCTGCCACCAAGTCATTCCATCTCCTGAATGGCAGCAAATGGCCCTCCAAAGGTTAAGTGTCCCATTGCACAATTGATCCCTGGAAATTCTTTCAGTAGGATCAGTGAGGAGCTCGTTGTGTGGCTCTTCACCTGCAGCCTCTTGTTTTATCACATCCAATAAAAGCCTTTCCCCTGCCAAGGAATGTCGATATCCTGGCTAAGCAGCCACTCTCATTTGAAAGCTCTTGCCCTGTAATAAAGGCCAAACAATTTATTTGCTTTGTGTCCAATATGATTTTCTTGCTGTCATTGTTTTACATCAACAGCTCCCCTCACCTGCTCTGCTGTGGAGATTTACTGCCAAGGGGTAAATAATTAAAGTCAAACATTGTTTTTCATCTCTTTGTGACTTCTGTGGGTATTTCCAGGGATGGTTGAAGGGAAGCAATGCTGACTTTAGCAATTTATGATGTCCATCCTGTGTTTCCAGACCCAATTAATAGTGACTGCTAATCCAGTTACAATAATGAGAAAACTTCAAATTGATACAGGAAAGCCTCAGTAATGAAACACTTGAAGTTGTTTTATAAGGAAACTTTCTTTTCATTTCTTGGAATGTCAATGGGTTTTGTGAAGAGGGCTGGGGAAAGGTGTTTCAGTTTCATGGAGGGCATTTCTTCCTTCTCTGCTTTGGGTCCACTTGGGTTCATTTCTATATATTAAAATTTACCATAAGTCCTTATCTTCTTGATTATTTTCCTTGAAAACTTCCCCACAGCTTCATGGGGTGTGAAGGGCAGTGTTTTGTTACCTGGTGACAACCTGAATTGTCCAGGACTGGTGAGATGTGTTTGGTGCCCAGTGCTGAGGTTTTAATTAACACCATCACTGCTGGCAAAGTCTCTGCTGAAGCCATGAATCCTTGGGGAATGTGACCCTCCCTCGGGCCAGGAGGTCCCTCTCCATTTCCTACAGAAGAAATAGAGGGCAGACAGTTGGAAAGAATAATGAGCAAGGAGCCAAGGAAATGCAGAAATGAACAAATTATTATTTCCTTAAAAGAGGACACAGAACTGAGACGAAAACTAGTAAGATTTTTTTTTCTTCAGATAAAATAGAAAGAACCTGCAAAGTTTTTTCTTTCTCTTTTTTATCCTTTTTTTTTTTTTTTCTGTGTGACCCAAATTGAGGATTATACTCTCAAGCCTTACTTTTCCAATTTCCTTCCCTCTTAGCCCTGTTTCTACACAGGCCTGTGCTGGTGTGACTGGAATGACTCCTTTTATAGCCAGCCTGCTTTTTTTCCATCCCCAGTGCAAGCAAGGCTGGAAATGGAGAGCTATTAAAAGCCTTATTCCCAATTCAGGTGGTGAATTGTGTGTCAGCTGGAGGGAAGGAAGGACATTCCAGGTAAACAGCTGCTTTCCTTGTCATATAGAACAGACCAGGTTTTAAAGCAGGGGGGGAAGATCCCTCTGCAAAGTGATGCTTGAGAAACCACTGATGGGTCCAATGTGCCCCTTGTGACAGCCCCAAGGAAAATTAGAACAACTATTATGATTCAAAGAGATTTTGGTTTTCTTAATTGTATTGGTTGCTGCTTCCATGTTGTCCAAAAATGTTAAAAATGGGTTTGACCTGCAGAGCAAGTGGCTTCCTTCATATTTATTGTAATAACAGGAGGGAACCCAATGCCCCCATTACCTCAGTTTCCCTCCCAAGGAGCCACTCTCAGATCAACTCTCTACCAGTGAAGTGTGAGTAGGAGTTATGTCAGGTCAGAGAGGTTTTTCCTTCTCAAATATGAAATTATCTTTTTTTAATAGACCATTAGATCTATCAACTTGTCCAAACCAGCTTCCTACAGAGAAATAAATGCAATAAATTTAAAATGACTCGGGAAATTCTTGTGGGAATCTGTCTTGTGGTGCAAAGGGTCTCTTACAAATCTCTCCTATTTTAGATTTTTTTTCAAGCACAGATCATTTTTATTTTGTTTTTACACAGCTTCTTCTGAAAGATTTTATATACATATAAAAGAATGGAAATAAGGGCAGAAGCTGAAGCAGCTTCCAAGCAAGAGGAGGATGATTTACTGTGAGCTGTAATGAGAAACAGACTCTCAGTTCCATAAATCCAGTGTTAGTGCTGCTGTGTCTCCCTCAATTGATGTCCTTTCCTCAAGTGCCACATGGCTTGGAGTTCATCCTCTGTGGAGACTGCTCTGGGTTACTTAATAATGAGGGAAAAATCACTGCAGGCAAAGAACTGCTCACAGTTCAGACTCCAGACCCCCCAAAATGAATGGCCAAGTTTTCCCACCTCTTCCATGCAGTTGGGAGGACAAGCAGTGCCACACAATCCTTGTGTTGAGATCCCAGGCAGGACACAGGCTGGATTGCAGGCTGAGGGCTCTGAGGCACAACCAGAAGGTTCATTTAAGCCAGGAATTGCTGTTGCCTGTTGGAATCTCCAGGAGAATCCAGTGTCTCTGAAGATATTTTTGTTTCTGTGCTGCAGACACGACAGTTTCCCTTGATAATGCTCTCCAGAATTTTTTTTCACATTGCTGAGAAGTATTTCTCCTGAAGACATGAATTGTATACTAATGATATGGGGATGTGGTGCTGGAACTCAGGAAAAAAAGGGAAGCTGGAGAGAAAGTCAGTAATGCAGATAAATAGAAGCAAATGAGATCTACATGAGAGGTTTTATTAAATTTGGAATTGGCTGCTGGACCAGAAAGACAGAGCTAAGTAAAAGCATGGAGTTAACTAAGGGAAAAATGAGTTTGGAGCATGAACAGAACTCAAATTCATCTTTGCCAGAGAGGGAGGAAGCTCAGTGTGACCTTGAGAGCTGCTGGAAGTTCCACTCACGTGCGAAGCCCGCGGCGACACAAGAGGGACCTGCTCAAAAGGCAGCTGTGATTTTTATTTTGGTGCCTTTAACACTGAGCTGCCCTGTGTGACAATTTCTGTTCAGTCTGTAACTCAGGCTGCTGAGACACTCAGTAAAATATCTGACAGGGAAACTCTGGCTCCTGAGGTGGTTTTTTTCCATCTGAAGTAGCCCCAGTGTCTCTGCACAGGACAATGGACTGGAGATTATTGGGTGAGAGACCCCCACTATTTTTACAAGTGCAGGGATTCTTCCTGGGCATCAGGAAGAATTCCTTCATGGAAAGGGATGTTAAACATTGGAACAGCCTGCTCAGGGATGTGGTGGAGTCCTCATATCTGGAGGTGTTCAAGCAACAAGTGATGCTGCACTCAGTGCTCTGGGCTGGTTGACAAGGTGGTGATGGGTCCAGGGTTGGACTGGATGGTCTTGGATGTCTTTTCCAACTTTTTTGTGTGGTGATAAAACCAGCAGTGACAGTAGCAGGATCTCTGAGTCAATCAATGGAGGGTGTTCCCCCAGCTGGTTCCTCTGCTGGAACCACAGGACCATCAAATAATTGTGATGGGAAGGGCTCTCAGGAGGTCCCTGAGTACAGCCTCCTGCCCTGTGCTGTGTGCTCTCCATTGCTGATGTTCAGGCTGTTCTCCTTCACTGTTCTGTGCCAAGAGGGACCAATAAAACCCAGAGTGAAAGCAGAATAATGCAGTGACACCTTAAGACAAATCCCAGACGTGTGACCCTCCTGTCTGGGCACACTTCCCACTAATGGGATACTCAGTAGTGCCTTCCTGCAGGTATTTTCCATCCTGCTGATCCTCTCTGGGCTCATTTTTCTCCTCCCTTGACCTATTTTTCCCTTTCTGTCCAGTCACAGCCACTGTATCTCCTTTTTTTTTTTTTACATTCTAGTCCTTCCAGACTCTCCCTTTTTTTCCCCCTGCTAGTTAACTGTAATTATACAGGTTTTTAATGAGTTTTGATTCATTTAAATGTGTTTTATGTGACTAACAGCAACCCCCCTGCTGGTCTAATTTTATGTGGTATATTTAATTGAGACCCCTTTGCAAGTACACAGTTTCCAAAAATGTGTGTGGTGAGCACAGTCCCCAACCATAAATTCTGCTTTATTCCCACTCTTCTGATTAGATTTTTATTTGCATTACATGATTTTTTTTCTCCCCCCCACTAAAATCCTGTCACATAGAGTTTAACCACTCCAGCAAATTAATTCTTGCAATATTTAATGTCCCACACAGAAATGCCTTTATGGGTCTTCTAATTGTTCATTTCAACCATCCTAAAATTAGCTCCCTTTTATTAATTGGGGAGTCATTGCATTCTGGAGAAGACAAGAAAGCTCTCCCTGCAAACCACATTAATTGGACAGATGTTCTGAGATGTGTGAAATATCACCCAGTGAGTGCTGACACAGCTCCTCAATCATCACATCACTGCAACAGCCTCTCTCTGGGATCTGATTCAGGTTAAAGGTGTGGTGAGAGAAGCAATGTCAGAAGTGATGGACTGAGTTCTGTGTTTAAGGGAAAGCATGAAAATATTCCTGTTTTAAAATACCTGGAACAGTGTTATCATCCATGTCAGAAAATCACTGAATGGTTTGGGTTGGAAAGGACATTAAAGATTGTATAATTACACCCCCTGCCATGGGCAGGGACACCTCCCACTGTCCCAGGTGGCTCCAGCCTGGCCTTGGACACTTCCAGGGATGGGGCAGCCACAGCTTCTCTGGGACAACTGTGCCAGGGCCTTCCAGGGAAGAATTCCTGACCAATATCCCCCCTAAATCCACCCTCTTTCAGCTTAAATCTGTTCCCCCTTGTCCTCTCCCTGCAGGCCCTTGAATGAAAACTTGTAACTCAACAATGCCATGAGAAGAGAAGGGGATTTGGTTTGTATTTCATTGTTGGTTTTGTGTTTCCTGCCCTAAAACTCAAACACTTCACAAAGAGAATCAAAGCAGCGTCATCTTACAAGTGGCAAAAGGAAAGCTCCACAAAGGAAGGAGCTGTCCAGGCAAAAATCCTCCTGAATACATCGAGCTTGTGGGTTGAAGGCAGATTAAGACTTCAAGAGTTTGGGTCACCCAGAATAACCCACCTCCTGGGAACTGTTCATTAACTGCATCATCTCTATCCCTCTCTTCAAACAGATCTTATCAGCACCACATCTGATGGGATCCGAGTGGCTTGGGACACACATTTACATGCACAGAGATAAGAAAACTTACATAACCCTGGCAATTTCCAAAGTTCCCTTGCTAAACCCCTCAGAACAGGGTTTTCCTGCTGTGTCAGCAGCTCCACGACAGTAAAGCCAAAGCACAGGTATCCTGACAGCCAATCTCAATGACCAGGAGGCAAGAAATGCCAAGTTTCCTTCCTTTTTCCAGCTAGATGGATGATGTTGGAGCAAAGAACAAAACCCCATGCATTCTGGTTCTTAACTAACCCATCCAAAATAGCCTCAGGAAACGTCTGGAGCTCTTTGTTTTATAGCAGGATGTTCAAGTCTATTTAATTTTTAATTTTTTTTTTTTTCACATATGCAGCAGCAAAAGGGAGTTCTGAAACCTTCCAAGAGCAATCACAGCAGGTGCTGGCAAAACCCCAAGTATTTAAAAATCAGGTGCACAGAAAGAGGAATTCAGGAGGTGTCTTTGACAAGGCTGTTTGCTGAATCAGCACTTCCATTCCCTTCTCCTTCCTTATTTTTCCTGGGATTTGGACAAACCTCTGCCCCTGGTGGGATTTGGCCAACGTGAATTGGGACAGCAGATGGAAAGAGGAAGCACTGAAATTTGGGGCAGCCATTGGCATCTTGGTCAGATTTCATATTTATTCCCTGAAATATTTATTCCCCACTGTGACCTCCAGTGCTGCCAGAGGGGGATGTTGGGATTGGATGGAATGGTGGGGTCTTGGAAAACAGAACTCTGTTCTGAAGGAAGGGTGATCCCAATTTCAGTCCAGGAAAAGGAATTATGGCCTTGAGTGGTTCTTTGGAAGTCTCTCTTGTGGAGCTCAGCTCTGCTCAGGATTAAATGGTGGTGAGACCTTACAGGGGGTGATGGTTTGTGCTTCCACATGGACAATGCAGAGCTCTGATGAGCCCAAGCAGCTGAAGGAGACACTGAGGCTTTCAAACTGCTGGGAAGGTTGAAAAATCATTGATTCCAATCCCATTAAGGAGGGAAAACCCACCAACCAACCAACTAAAAACAACAACAAAGTGAAACAATTCTTGAAAAGTGAATATTGCTGAAATCTCCTTTGGTTTGGGCTTTTTCTGACAGTCACTTGTTCCCTTCCCAGCTGCTGTTAAATCAGACCTTGCTGAGCATAAGTGGGATCAAAAGGACCAGTTTGGTGGGTTCTGCTTCAGGTGGATAAAGAGTTCTAGTAAACATTGAGAGAAGAAAAGTCCCAGAATGGTTTGGGTTGGAAGGGACATTGAGGATCATCTCATTCCCACCCCTCTGCCATGACCAGGTTGTTCATTTACCCTTCAGGAAAGTCACATTTTAGTACCAAAGCACAGCACCCTGATGGTGTGTTGGTGCCAGAAAGGACAATGCTGACACAGTTGTTGCCTTTACCTCCCTTTATCAGTTACAGCACTGAGCCCTTTCTTACCCTTTTCTTCTGAAACTTGTCCACTCATTCATGAATTACTTCTACAGAGAAGTTCAAAAGCTGTTTAAGCAGCTTTTCACAGCTCAGGGTTTCCATAATCAGATGAGTTTCCCCCAACTTTGAGTGTTTGCAGAAGTTTCCCAGAGTGGGAAAAAAATAATCATGTTTATGTCACAGAAATCATGGTGCTGAAATTGGTCACATTGAATGTCCCTGTGACTGAGCACAACTCCATTAACATTAATGAGATTTCCTCCCCTTGTTCCTTCCTGTTTCTCCCTTAGCAGCCAAGTCAGGAACTCTCCAGCCACTCAAGTCAAACTTGCTTAATATGGAAAAATCTCTCAAGGCTTTGACTACAAAAAAAACCCCCTGAACAATAAATTAATTAAATCACATCATAGAAAATGGGAGTGTGAGAACATTGTGATTAGTTGCATGATCAGCAAACAACAAAAAAAAACCCAAAAGAATAGGAGCAAAATCTATTGAGGTTTGTTTTCGCCACGAGCCCTTCAATTTTCTGTGAAAGTCACAGGCAAACAAGACTTTTGAACCATTTCAATCAACTCCAAATCAGAAGCCACAGTCTCTGTTGGCACCTCTGCATTTTATTACTGTGTCAAAAAATTAGGTGAGAAGAATTGCAAGTGAATGAGGAACCTGAATTAACAGAAAAGCTCTGAAATAAATTTTCCCTGGCTCTAGACAGTTCCAACCCCCCAGCAGGAATTCAGTGTTAGCTCAGGGAAGAGCAAATGTTTGCTCAGCTCCATCTCCAAACACTTCCAGCATTTTGACCACTCCTTTGAAATCCTCCAGGGTTCCTTTGAAGAGTTCTTCTTTCACAATGTGTTGAAATAAATACAAGGCCTATTTGTGGCTCTTTTTTTTTTGGCCAGTTTTCCTGTGGGGCCACCTCAGGTCTGTGGGATTCCTAATGGGGAAAAAGGATTTGGGACCAGTTTGTACTGGTGGGGAGTCCTTTCTCAAAAACAGGGATGTTTTGAGCATTTCTGTAGTTAATTTGTGTGACCAGAGTGTTTCCCATCACAGCTTCCAGAAGGGTTTTGCTTGCTTGCACTTAAACCAATTTTTGTGCTTGTGACACCACTGACTTCAAATGCTCAGGGAGATTCATTACTGTGTTAAAGAAATTAATATAATTACTGTATTTCTTTAAAGCACTGTGATTTTTAACCTTAACCCTACAGTGACACAGTGGGTGACATTATCCTTGTTTTTATTTTAAAACTCAGTTTAAATCCAATTTATTATGGCTGAGCTCCCATTCCTGAGCAGTTACCTGCCACCATTTCCTCATTCAAATTTCACTGTAACTTCCAAATTTATTTCTTGACCTTCTCTATATTTTAAATTGAAATTAGAATTTAAATTGCAGATTTTAAATTTACTTCTGCTAAACATTCCCTGGTGGGGTGAAATGGTTTTGTTAAGCAGGAGGGGTTTGCTCAGCTGATGCTTTTAGGGAGGGCAGGTGGAAACTTGTGTTAAAGTGGGATTTATAGGTGGAGTAGTGGATGAACAGTAAGAGCAGAGCTGGAAAATGCTCTCAGGGTCCTGGGGGCTTTCTCCAATTTCAGCTCAGAGAAAAAGAACCTGAGATTTTCCCTTTTCAGGTTGTTCACCACGGTGGAATCACCAAGGAGATGCTGGAAGGGTTTCTCTAGCCCTGGGCTGGATGTGTTTGCAGGGAAGGCTGAAAAAAACTCCCCTCCAAAAAAGAAACTAATTTAAAAAATCAGAATAATAGTTGGGAAGGGCCTGTCTTTCCCAAGCTCAGGGGAAAAATCAGCTGCATTCTCCACTGAAAAATTACTGCCCATGTTTTATTAGCAGGAGACATGAGGGTGCAGAGAGATTTGGATGTTGCTGCCTAAATCCCAAGGTGATTTATCCACTGGTTAACAATGTGCAGTGGGAGATACCTCCAGGAAGGATGTGAATCAAAGCAGAGCTAAGAGAGAAAAGCTTCATGTCTTTTATATAGTGAGATTGCTGAATGGGACTTACAAATGTTTTAGCAGAAGGGTGGAATGAGTGAGACAAGGGATTGGGGATTTAAAACATCAGGAATTTGGGAAGGGTGTGGAAAATGAAACAGGAGATGTTATGGGTGAGGGATTGTGGAAGGTTGTAGAGAAAGGTGGCAAAGAGTCTTTGCATGGGGGTGAAGAGCAGTGAAAGGAGAGGTGGTTTTGGTGTTTTGTCTCCAGGGAATTAAATTGAGGAAATATTTCTGTAAATATAATAAGCAAAAAAAAAATTAGTGCATCAATTAGTGATTGATAATGTGTACACTCAAAAATTGTACCAAAGGTTTGCCCCTGGAATTGTCTGTTCAGTGGAGTTGAATGGAGGAAACACCCCCAGTTTTCCCAGGCAAATTCAATATTCCCCCTGTCCCCTTGCTTTTGAAAATGGCAATATGTGGCACTAAAATACTTTACTCCAAACCTGCAGCAAAGTTTTACCTGCAGGGGATAAACTTGGAATGGGGAAGAGCAGCCAAATGAAGAAAATGTCCAAGTTTTGGGGCATTTCTGCTGATTTTCATCGACAAGGTTCTCCTGGCAAGGAGCTGGTTAAGAGCTCCTGGAACACCTTCTCTCTTAAGTCTATGAGAACTTAAGTCAACTTTAATTCTGAATAACTTGCCTTGATTTTACTTGCATGAATTTTAATTACTTTATCTCTGAAATCTCTCACTTTAGCACTAAAAATTTCTCCATCCCTTGCTGCAGAAAGGCCTGGCTTTAAGTCATCTCAGAAAGTTGGTGCCTGTCTTGTAGAATAAAAGTTTGCCTGATTTTTAGGATTTTTTTTCACTTTGTTCAATAACTAATTTTTAGGACTATAAAAATAACAATGGGAATAACTCCTGACCCCACTTTCCTGGAATGGTTTGACAGCCTAATCCACATATCCCCCACTTTAAGAAGGCAGTGGATGGGAAAAAGGTTCCTCAATTACAGGGAGATGTTGATTAAAATTTTATTCCTGTCTCAGCTTTACAACTAATTCAGAGTCACTAATGGACCATCTGCATCAGTNTTTCCTTTTTTTTTTTCTTTAATTTAACACAAGCTGCTTTATATAGAGACAAATAACCATAGGTAGGTATAAATAAATACAGAACTATTATTTATCTGAGGGAAAAATCCTCTCTTGATTACCTCTATTTTTAGTTTTTTTGCACAATGTGAAATTTTAGTGTTGTCCACTCCATAAATTAGGAGAAACTTTGAAGTCAGCAGATCATCTCCTTGGTGTTTGTGCAAGGAAAACCTGGAGGCCTTGCTGTGCATCCAACCACCCTCTGTCCCAGTGGAACAGGAAAGCAATCCCAAAAAACTTGTCCCTATGCCCTGCTTAGGTTTTTCTGATTTGGGCCATTTTTCTAAAAGCACAACTTGTCTCAAAGTAAATGTTGTCACTGAGCACAGAAATGGGAATGCTAAAATTCCTTGAGTGCTCCCAAGTGTCAGTTGTCCAATCTGGGTGTGTTTTCCTGTGTCCAACACCCTCATTTTCATTTCCAGATGTTGTTTGAGAAAGGACCAGGAAAGCTGCAGCAGCTTGGATTTGGTTCCTGAATGTGGGGGGAAGTCAGTCACACACATCCATTGCTGGCAGGCAGAAAACTGAAATATTTGCTTCCATCCAAACCCCTGGAATTAACCAGTGGATGTGACAAAGACAAAATGAACACAGACACGTCAATCAGGTTTCAAATGAACGCAAAGCATTTGGGGTTTGAATGGCTGGGCTCCTTCCAAAGGCCATTTCAGTCCCAGATTTCAGCTGGGAGCAGAGGAGTCAAGTGGCTGTGATTTGTATGGATCCCCTGGAATTTCAGCCACGGCAAAGCTGTGTGGATGAGAGGCTGCTGTTAATGGCAGATGAGCTCTATTGCTTTGGCTTGTCTTGATTTGGCTCTGTCACTTCTTTTGTGTCCCATTTTTCTGCTGCTTCCTTTATCTTCACATCAACTCTTTCACCATTTTTGATTCCTTACTTTTTGCCCTGGAACAGAACATTGATGGCTCCTGAATTTCATTCCTTCTCCTGCCTCTCCCAACACGTCACTCCCTGGTAGAACAACTGCCACCAGATGAATTCACAAGTCAGCTGTCACTGAACCTGCTGCTTTCACACAGAAAACACCTTCCCTTCCCTTCATTTCTGTTTTATCTTTGTTATAAACTGATCCCTATCAGATGATTGCCCAATCCATCTGTCCACCAGGCTCCTTTATAATCTCAGAGTGATTTGACACCACTTTAACTCTGTGTTCCAGCCCCTTCACTGTCTTGCTTTGAGAATTAATCTCTCAAAGCACTTGAACTTCTTTCTTTATTGCTGTTCTCTCTTGCTTATTATTTTTCTCTAACATGCATCAAATTCAGCAATAAAACCTGACAGTGGCCTTTCAAGACCTATAAATATTGATGCTCTGTGTTTTTCCTTTCCTTGGGTGTTGACTGATGTGATTCTGCCACCTAAAGTGTCTCTAGAGGTGGTGGCACAGGAAAGAATTAAAGAAATGGAGGTGGCAACTCTGGAAAAGAGGAGAACTTATTGATAAAGGGAATTTACCAGGAAAAATTCCTTCATGGAAAGGGTTGTCAAGACCTGGGAAAAGCTTCCAGGGCAATGATGGAGTCACCAATCCTGGAGGGATTGAAGATTTTTGGATGTGGCACTTGGTGCTGGGTTAAGAGTTGGACTCCCAATCTTAAAAATCTTTTCCACCCTAAATAATTCCATGGTTCTATAAGTTTTCAGATTCTTTCTTTTTACTGGGTGGGATAATTTAAACAAGAAATGTGAGAAACTTCACAAACTCTGTTCTGGAATAACAAAATAACTGAGTTTGGTGTGGTACAGGCAAATGATGGCTCAGAAAGGCAGCAATTAAAAACTTTTCAGCTTCACTTCCATCAATATTATGGACAACCAAAAGGGAAAATTTACCAATGCAAGAAGTCACTCAGAAGAAATGACACTTTTTTTTTGTCCAGCCTGAAAAAAACCCATTCCATCAAAAAGAAATGGGATTTTAAGTCTGTCTTTTTGGCAGCCTAATCCATATTTCTTTGTGCAGGTGCTTTCTTTTGAAACGTTTGTGATTTTAGTGGGTGTTTGTTGAGTTGTTCATGGGAGGGATTCTCTGGACATGACAAAAAATCCCACAGACAACAGTTCCTTTATGTGTGTGTTAAACTTGAACCAGAGGCCAAACACATGCAGTAAAGCCCAGTTTTTATGGCCTCTTTGGCTTTTGAAGCATTATTTTCTCTCCTTTTTTCCCCCTTTTTTTGTGCATATGAATGTTTCTTGATTTACAATATAATGTTTTATTCTAAACAAGCCTCCTGGTACTTTTTGCCTTGCAGGATATTGAAACTGGAGGGATAATTTAAAAGCCAAAAAGGGAGTTTAGTCTCACCTCCTGCTCTTCTTGGGAACAATAACTGACTACACACCCAAGGCAGAGCACAGTAGAATGTTATANTTATGTGTGTGTTAAACTTGAACCAGAGGCCAAACACATGCAGTAAAGCCCAGTTTTTATGGCCTCTTTGGCTTTTGAAGCATTATTTTCTCTCCTTTTTTCCCCCTTTTATTATGTATATGAATGTTTCTTGATTTACAATATAATGTTTTATTCTAAACAAGCCTCCTGGTACTTTTTGCCTTGCAGGATATTGAAACTGGAGGGATAATTTAAAAGCCAAAAAGGGAGTTTAGTCTCACCTCCTGCTCTTCTTGGGAACAATAACTGACTACACACCCAAGGCAGAGCACAGTAGAATGGTATAAATGTATTATTTTATAATGATTTATACCCCTAAATTCTTTTTTTTTAATGAGTTTAAGTTTTAATTGTTGTAACCAAGTGCTAAAACTCCTTTAGAATATCAGGGCTTTTCATGTTTATTAAGTTAAATTAGTGGATTAATATTTCACAATGGTTTGTGGTTGGATTTTTGTTTGGAGGTCGGTCAGTGCCTACAAGGGGCATCATGGAAAAAATCCCAATTCAGCTTTTTGGGACACTTTGATGAAGATTTTTTAGGCTGTGTGACTTCTGCACCAAAAATACCCAATTCCCAGAGTCTGTGTAGAGAATTAGACTTTGGAAATCACTCCTGACACTTGGACTTGATCTTGGCTTCAATATCTTTACATGTTTGCAGTGGCCCATTGCGAAGAAATCCTGCAGTTAAATGTGCACATGGACCTTTGAATGGAAAGAAATAATCTTTATATGGAAAGCAATCAACATCCAAAGGAATTGTAGAAATGGCCATAACAACCACAGCACCCTTAAAATCTTAATTAGAGAAGCATGAGACTGAAAAAAATAATATTTGAGCACAAAAAAGCTTCAGTTTTGGAATCAGGGGAAAGGCCCTGATTGGCTTCTTGGCTTCCTTGTGCTCCAAACTTTCTTCCAGTTCTCTGTTCCCATTTAACGCAGTCATAGCAATAGGTTCCATTTCTTCCCCCATTAAAGCCTCCAGATTTAAAAATAAAAATATGAAAAGCATGGAGTGAGGAGGTGGAAATCCTTTGTTGTGGAGCCAAATGGAGAGATGGACATTCTGTAATTTTCTGCCACAGTGGGAGCTCTGCAGAGGAGGGGTGTAGGGGGGAAAGAGCTCTTGAAGCCACATTTCCCTTTATCAGTTCATGTGCCTTGAGTGCACTTTCCAGTTAAAACTTTGAAATGACTTTAATTACAGCAACTAAAAAGGGTTGCTGCAGCAATGATTCCCACACAAGTGAAAAAGGTCGTTAAAAGTTGCGGCTCTCAGGCTAATTTGTGAACAATGAATGCCGTGTGTGAGGTGTTTGAGCAGCGAGAATTACATCCATTATCTTGCAAGATCCACTTGCTGCCCTGGCATTTCCCTGCTCTCTGCACAGCCCCTGGCAGAGTGTGCTCTGCCAACCCCTGAAATAGAAATACCAAGTGATTTGTTAGCCCAGTTATGAGCCTCACAAACCCACAAGTGTGTGGGGCTGAAATAAAACCATGGCAGGTCAGGCTTTGGTTGGACTCAGCTGAAATTTTGTGAGCTGAACTCTGTTGTGGGATGGTAGAAGAAAATGCCAGTTTTAGGCTGAGCTTTGGCCAAGATTAATCACAGAATGGTTTGGGTTGGAAAACTTCAAGATCATTGCCATGGGCAGGGACACCTTCCACTATCCCAGGTTTCTCCAAGCTGGAATTGGACACTGACCTTTTTTCTTTATATCAAATATCTTGCTGAATCTCTATCACCACAGAGCAGAAGGAAAATTGTGAAGAGAAAATCCTGAGCTGGAGTAGAACTGGGAGTTTTTAAACATTGCAGGAACTTGGTATTTTCTTCATCTCCAGGAGGTCAGGAAGTTCTGTGGGTGTAGCTTCAAACATCTGGTTGTGACTCTTATCTGTTCCAGGGGTTTGCAATAAAATTGGAATCATTCAAGTTGGAAAAGCCCTCTGAGATCAAGTCCAACCACTTCCCAGCACTGTCCCGTGTCCTCAAGTGCCACATGGCTTTTAAATCCCTACAAGGATGGGAACCCCCACCACTTCCCTGACCCCCCTAAATCAGAATTTTTCCATAATATCCAAACTAAACCTCCCCTGGCAGGGCTTGGGGCTGTTCCCTCTCCTCCTGTCCCTTGTTCCCTGGGAGCAGAGCCCGATCCCCCCCCCAGCTCCCCCCTCCTGGCAGGGATTGCAGAGAATTCCGGGGGCCCCCTGAGCCTCCTTTGCTCCAGGCTGAGCCCCCCCAGCTCCTTTCCCTTCCCTGGACACTCTCCAGCCCCTCACTAACATTCCAAAATACAACTGCTCAGCTGGAAGTCCAAGAGAATGAGAACCAAACCATGACTTCCAAGAACTCTTCCAGTGGTTTTCAGCTCTGCCAAGCAACACACCCCCCGAGTGGAGCAAGGCAGGGAAGCAGAGAGCTCTTCCCATTCCTCCACCCTGCTGGAAGTGCAGCTGGGATTGGAGACAGGTTGTTCCATCTTTCCTTCAGGCTTTTATCTCCTTTCATGGCAAGTGAAATGTTATCACTCTGCAGTGGCTTGTGAAGGAAAGGTGGGAGCTGATAACACACCCTGTCTCTGCTGCTTTTAGGCATTTCCATGGCTGTGTGAGCAGCATCCCTCCAAAACTGGGCTGGCTCTGGAAGAACTGATGTGCATGGGGCAGGAAAAGAACAAAATGCAGTGAAAGACTCACTGGTGTAACACCGTGGAATAAATGGGAGTCACTGAAGTACAAAAACCTCAGGGAAATGTCTCATCTCAGCCCACAAAAGGGGTGGTGAAGTGTTGACTTAGTCAAGCTAAAATGTCTCATTTTTAGATATTTATAAAGGTATTTGTGACTATTTATCATAATTGATGGGCTACTTTGCCTTGACACCCAAACCCTTTATGTGCTATTTTGTGCCAAAAGAACCAAACTCAGTGTGTGACTTGCCCTACCTCAGGTTTAGTGGATTTTTAATGTAAAAAAAAATAAGATTATATATCTATATCTTATATATCTATATAGATATCTTATATAAAACATTTTATTTTCTTGTAAAAGATATAATACAGGTAACAAGCAGGGTTACAGAGCTCCCACACTTATATTTTTTTCCCTGAAGGATTTTTGTTCTATATTTTTGTTCTATTTTCTTGTGTTATGCATAAAACTTTTCCTAAACACTGGAAGTCCTTTTACCACCTTATTTTTTATAGACATATAAATCCAAGCAGTAAATTCCACTTTGTTTGAACACTTCACACAAGTTTGGCAGCAGGAGAAGTTTTTTTTAAAGCCCTTGTGATTAACACCAGCAAAGCCCTTAAGTGTGACAGAAGAAATCAAGCCTGAAAAGGTTATTTTTGTTTTTTCCATCTTGTAGGTAACACTTTCTACCTTGAGAACAAGCCATAAAATCTGGAAATCAAAGCATAAAACTTATTTCCAGTCACACTTTGCTTAACAACAGCTTTGGCAATACAGATGTTTCCATGGTGGGAAGGGACAACTGATGGGGTTGTGGGGTTTTTTTTAGGGAATATTTGGGGTATCTGAGAGCTGGAATCCTGTCAGAGAACTGAAGTTACTTCCTCTGACACAGGTTGAACCTCATCCATGTTTAATTCCAGCAAAAAGAAGGAATCTGAGCAGCTCCCTGTGCACCCAGAGTGTCCCATGGGCAGGAGCTGCCTGGTGATAAGGAAGAGGAGATTATTTAGGAATTTTTCATGGTTAAATGCTTGAAAAATGGCTCTTTTTGAAGAAATTAAGTTATTCCTGCCTGGGAAGTGCCCTCAGCTCCCCCTTGGATCACATCTCCATCAGCAAACCAGGACAGGATTGAA
>VYZS01052397.1:30171-43761 GCA_013400695.1 Neodrepanis coruscans | reverse complement strand
CCTTGTGCTTTTCCTTATTGCAAGTGGTATAGCTTGATTTCCTCAGCCTTCAGCTAAGCCCTGGAATACAGCTTCTCTATCCCAGCATCCCTTCTCTCCATCAGTCCCTGATGACTGGTATAGTTGACCCCACACAGACTCAAGGGATTCTTAGTTATAAACAAATAAGAANTGTAGAAGGTGAAAAGTCCTTCTCACTGCATGCACATTGGAAGTCTTACCTCAATATTGTAGCTGGTACAGAATTACCCAGGGGTGATTGTCTAGGGGTACACCAAGCAGCCTGGAGCCAGGAGACCTGAGATGTGTTCCTGGCTGATGGAACATCAACTGCTGAGTGGTCAAGAAGAAATTGCTTACCTTTTAGGTGGCTTTTCAGAAGCAAACATGTAAGTGGCATTGTGGTGGTTAAGTAATTTAGAAAGGTTAAGATTAAAAAGTATTTGGATACTGTTGGTTAAGAATACAATAATTCTTGCAATAGGCTTTAAGAAATAAATTTGCTGACAGCTTCAGAATTCAAACTGAGCATCTTGTATCTTCATTACTTTGTCATGTTTACTTTCAAGCTTAATAGGAGTTACTTTTTATGTGAGTGCTCACTTTCTATTTAGAGCACTATTAGAGTGCTCTAAACTTTCTATTCCATTATTACTCTTGGTGCTGTTGTTTTGCTGTGGGAATGAATAATCAGAAAAGTTCCTCAAAGCATGTCTTCACTTTCGAAACACAGATTCGATGACCTCCAGGTTTGTTCCAGTACAGCCGTAACGTGCACAAAGTCTCCCTTCACAATACTGGCAGCATTTGTTATAGGAATGTATCATTAGGATATTGTTAAGCTGATGTTCACAATAAATGAAAAGTTATTCTAGTAATGCTTCCTGTTCTGCTGATATTTCCATAGAGTGTCATTAGAAATTAAGTCTCATTAAGCAGGTGTTCTAGAATCAGATGTTTTGACAGGGCTTATTTTAAAGCAGCTGGATTTGCTACTTCCTTCCTTCTACAAACCTCTAAATTTCTTCAAACTTTCAATTGCATATAAACAGTTGAGTCCAGTAGTTTTTCTTCCATCCTACTTACAACACCTGACAATTTCATGGGATTTTTTGTTTTGCAGTTTTAGAATTAAAATACTTTTAGTTTTGTACATTGCTATGAATTGAAATCTAAGTATAGAACAGAAATATTTTTTTAAATACTTAAAGTGCAAAAATAATTTTCTTTGCTTCCTCTTCTTCCTGTTGGCCATCCACTCCTCATTCCACCATGCATTTCCTCTTTGATATTGCTCTAGAAATAGGAATTTTTGTCTACCAGGTTTTGTATTGAGATCTTTTTGGCTAACAAATAAATCAGTAAGTTCTCCAAACAGTATAGTGTCTTCTGAGTATAAAAATCTGCAACGAACAGCTGCTTTTTTTTAACACTAATTTTTTAATTCCTTTTTTGTTTATTGTTTTTTACAAACTTGTAACTATTAAGAAACATTTTCCATTGTGAAAAAGACTAACACTTATGTTCCACCCACTGAATATAACACAAAGGCATTACAGTTCCCTCCAAAAACACTGCCTTATAATGTGGTGTTATGTGTGAGAAGACAAGGAGCTTGAAACTGTACTGTGCAGTGCAGGTGTGATTCATATACTAGTAATACCTTTGGAAATGGCCAGGTCTGTCGTGTGAACTGGACAGGAATTCTTGAGGTATGTGAAAGAATGGCTTCTTGGTTGATTATTTGTTTTATTTTGAAGGTCTCAAGGGTGGTGACTCTGAAGTAACCAGGGAACTAAGTTTTATTAGCACAGCATTCATTAAAAACAAAAAACAAACAAACAAACAAATACAGGAAAAGAAACATAATCTTCATTTTCTATGTACCTTTAAAAACAAAAAAGTGATGTGCATCAAGACCAGGATCTTGCCTTTGGGGGTACTCAGTTATAGATGCTTTGAAAACAATGCCTAAAGCCAGTGATATTATTTCCATTGTGCCCACATCTCTTTTGATACTCATAAAATTACTTAACCTGATGATTACAAGCAGACCTGTCCTTCAAAAATTCAGCTTTATGAAACTCACTTTTTTTTTTTTTCCACCCTGCTTTCAAACAGAAGGTTGAATTAGAAGAATGGTGGAAATCAGTTTGTTTCCACTGATTTGATACATCACTAATTTACACCAGCTGAATATTTGGCTCTTAGTTCTTATGAAATCCCAGTTGCAAATCACTGCACGAAAAAAAAGCACAGTCATGGAAACCTGTAACGAGCCTGTAAAGGTCTTCTGTCTATGAAGTTTCGTCTTTGCANGTCTCAAGGGTGGTGACTCTGAAGTAACCAGGGAACTAAGTTTTATTAGCACAGCATTCATTAAAAACAAAAAACAAACAAACAAACAAATACAGGAAAAGAAACATAATCTTCATTTTCTATGTACCTTTAAAAACAAAAAAAAAAAAGAATGTTCAAATCCTGCATACCCAAGCATGTGTTTGTACGAAGGCAGGATATGGAAAAGGATCCTTCCTTAGGCCCCAGAAGCCAGCCAGCTTCAGGTGGGGATCCCAGGCCACCCTAAGATGGGAAGGGTTGGGACATAGACACCTGTGGTCTCAAAAAGTAAATGACAATTTGAATTAAACATTGGTTGGAATACAATGTTCTGGCAAAATCTGGCAGTAGCCAGGTGACAGGTGTCCAGATTTCTGGTGATAATTAGTGTCCAGATATGTACAGGAATGACAGATGGGGATCAGAAGCAGCTTTTATTTTTTTCCTGTTTGTGAAATACCAAACAGTGTGTCCCACTATCAAATTACTGAGCAAGATACACCAGCATTTTCCTCACACACTGGCAGGAATTGGAGGGTTTTTATCTTTGTCTTTCTCCTCAGGAAGTTTCATCTTAATCTATTTTCACTCTTTGCATAATTAGCAGGTATTCACGATGGGTTTGGAAGAAGTGTTATTTTTTCATTAGGTGTAAATATCTCTAATCCTGTCCATCCCTGTGCCAAACAGAAATGTCTGGCCTTGCCTCTGGAGTTTTCTGCTAACCCAGAAAATCAAGCAACAAATGTTCTACATGAAAGGTGAACTAGTAGCCTAAGAAAAAAACCCACATACTATACAAAAAAAAGTGAAGGTGGAAAATAAGCTTCTTGCTTATTCCTACTCCTTTTGTTTATGAATAAGTGCCCTATATTGTAAGACATTTTTGGTTTTATTTTTTGTCTCACATATAAAAGCTAGGCAAAACCTGTCTGCTCTAACCAGAGACTAAATCCATTAGACATTGAACTCATTGGCTAAAAAAATGGTTTTCAGCACTATAAATATCTGCAACTCCACTGTTGTCTCTCTACCAGAGGATTTTAAAAAGTCATGTGATGTCTTTATTCTGTCAACATTAATTCAGAATATGCTAATGCCAAAAAATCTTCCCTCCCTCCTACTGTTCCAGTGTCAACATTGTAGAATTACTGCAGCACCCTCCGGGCACAGTTTAAAAAGCTTCTTGACCATAGGGAGTAGGAAAAATTACTGGGTGAACCCCATTTATTGCTCCAGTACCTGGGGCAGTAAGCAACCACAGCCTGTGCCACCCTCACTGTGCCCCTGGTCGAAGGGATGCGACTCTTGCCCTGTGGAGACTGTGATGGAGGGGACATGCCATGAGGCAGATCAGCCTCTGCCTCTGCTCCAAGCCAGAATGTCACACTGTTTGTAAAGCAAGGCCCAACAAGGTTTTAAAATCTTCCTGATAGTGCTAATGCATTATTAAAATCAGTGAGAGCAGAAAGCCGACAGTTGATCTCTGAGGAGAGCACTCAGATCCAGCAGCTCCTAAGAGCAGGCAGGGAAGTCTACCAAATCAAATCAGGAATTCTTCCCTTCAACTTCCTTGAGTAACAGGACTCTTGAGCATCCAGCAAGGGATTTGTTTGCCGTATAAACACAATTGCTCTTTCTTTTTGATGAACGATTCAACTTTCAGCTCAGAATGCTGAGCTGTCAAGTTCCTGTAAATCCCCTTACAGTCTGTGGCCAATTGCTCTACAAAGACAGATCCGGAGGCCCGGCACCACCTGCTGCAGAACCATCAGCAGACACAGTCTGAATTATGTCCATCCCTCTGATAAGTTCCAAAGTTAAGGACACAGGCATGTGGTTTTCTAATGCTGGCTGTCAGAAGACACTACTGCATGTAGTACATCCATGCTGGATGTTGTAATTAGCTCACTGAAGTCTCAAAAGCCTTATAAAGTAAAGATGCTGAAAACTATTGGTAGTAAAGATTTAGTGTCATATTTAAGAACAGCACCTAAGGCTTTTTTTTTTTTAAGCTCTTTTTTTAACTTCCTGAAGTAGAATTCCCTGTATCTATGATTATCTATTGTGCATACTGCTGGTGGTTTTGACAATGAAATTGTGTTTGTCAGATACACTTTTATTTTAATCAGTTTGTGGCTATTTTCCTTCTGTGATTTTGATGCATTTGCCTGATATCCATGGCCTGAATTTCCAAATACAATTAGTGTTCATCACTGGGAATGCTAGAATTTTACCTCTCCTAGAAAACTTCAGCGGTATTGGGTTTGCCACCTGAATCTTTCTCCGTATTCATCTGGCACATTCCTTTCATCTGTGTAACCAGTATCATACCCTGACATCCAGCATAAGTAAGAGATCTGACTCTGTCAGATGACTAGCTCTGGACTAAAAATCTTCCGTCACTGGGAGCCAAGAGTGTTCAGTGGCCTTCCAGAATTTCAAAATCTTTCTTTTCTGTTATCAAAACTAAGGCCACTTGCTGTCTGCCTTTAAGGACTTTTAAGGATCTTGGGTCAGGATGGCTATGGAGTGAGATGAGAGAAGGACTGAGTACATGACTAACTGCCCAGAGCTCAAAGTGAGTTTGTTCTGTGTTATTTCTGATGTTATTTCTTTATTCTCATTTGACTTGATGTGAAAAAAAGAGGCTTTGAACCTGAGTGTTACAGATTGTACATAGGGGCTAGTTTGCCTATGAAAATAGTCCCGGATCCTGAAACTGGATGAACATAAAAGTTCACAGGAGGTGGTGAGGGATACTCTAAGTTAAACCCCCTGGCTCTTGACAGTCCAGTTGACATAAGAATGAAGCACTGTTTCAACTGAGCTCAGAGCCCTCATTTTCAAACCTGTTCCATTCCATTGCATCTGCTGGTTGTGTTGAATGCAGGAGCTGTTGGCAGCTATGACTGCTTGAACCTTGACTCTAATTCATGACTAATGCTTAGCAGTGCCTTAAAAAATGTTTGCAGGAGTTTCCAGGCAGCCCCAATATACGAGCATTTCCCTTGAAATATGAGTGTGTCAGTGGAAGGAGTGCCACTCTTCTTTAGTACTGGAGAAATAGCCTACACAAAGACTGATGCTCTGGTTTTTGGGTTTTATAAAATGTATCTCCATTTATAAACAAACTGACAGCTCTGTATCTGGGTTGTCCCCACAGTGTATTACTGTTAATCTCCCTGGAAATGTGTAATTCCTGATCTGATTCACATTGCTGGGACACCAGCTTTGAGGGACTTTTGATTCAGCAGGCTGCTTTGGCTCTCGAAGATAGTAAGAGGTTAGGGATGATGTAGCAGGTACATTGCTGGAGGGGAATTTCTTTGAGTGTTACTCTTTGTAATAAGGTATTCTCTACTTGCTCATTGCTAGAAAGGGTACTGGGCATCTACACATATCTTGAACAGAGCCATAGCTTGGGCAAAATTCAGTTGTAAAGAAGCCTAAATTGCTGTCTTCCTTTGTTCACATGCTCTAAGTGTAGGTANCCCTGGCTCTTGACAGTCCAGTTGACATAAGAATGAAGCACTGTTTCAACTGAGCTCAGAGCCCTCATTTTCAAACCTGTTCCATTCCATTGCATCTGCTGGTTGTGTTGAATGCAGGAGCTGTTGGCAGCTATGACTGCTTGAACCTTGACTCTAATTCATGACTAATGCTTAGCAGTGCCTTAAAAAATGTTTGCAGGAGTTTCCAGGCAGCCCCAATATACGAGCATTTCCCTTGAAATATGAGTGTGTCAGTGGAAGGAGTGCCACTCTTCTTTAGTACTGGAGAAATAGCCTACACAAAGACTGATGCTCTGGTTTTTGGGTTTTATAAAATGTATCTCCATTTATAAACAAACTGACAGCTCTGTATCTGGGTTGTCCCCACAGTGTATTACTTTTAATCTCCCTGGAAATGTGTAATTCCTGATCTGATTCACATTGCTGGGACACCAGCTTTGAGGGACTTTTGATTCAGCAGGCTGCTTTGGCTCTCGAAGATAGTAAGAGGTTAGGGATGATGTAGCAGGTACATTGCTGGAGGGGAATTTCTTTGAGTGTTACTCTTTGTAATAAGGTATTCTCTACTTGCTCATTGCTAGAAAGGGTACTGGGCATCTACACATATCTTGAACAGAGCCATAGCTTGGGCAAAATTCAGTTGTAAAGAAGCCTAAATTGCTGTCTTCCTTTGTTCACATGCTCTAAGTGTAGGTAATAAAAATATACCGGGCTTCCTTATGGCAGGCCAGAATCATAGCTTTCACTGATCACTTTCTTGTTCAGTAGATGAATGATCTGGACAGAAGGTGCTTTCCTACTATTTCAGTCTGACACCTTTGTCCTAGTTGTAAGAAAATTGTTTTCAGTCTTGAGTTGACTTCCCAGTAAAGCATTCCTCTTTCTTGTGGGCTCAGAGACTGGAAAGTATGGAGAGCATTAAGGATGTGAATTTTTATGTGAATTACTTGCTCTGATTTCAAGTTATTATTAAGCCTTGCCAGTGAAAATGCAAACAAAACCATGTCTCCAGGGGATGGGAAATAGACATTGCTGCACATTGTAATCAGCCTCTCTTGAAGATTCATTTAATATCTTGTGTATTTTTTTATGAAATGCATTATTCATGTAACAAGATTCACAGAGAGAAGCAGCTGAATTGTAATTTCTGGGAAGATTCTTCTTCCAAGAGATGTCATTTTCATTATTTAAATCAATGCAGTAGGTCTTGCCTGCATGAGGGGAGACATGAAGTGAAGGGAAAAGCCTGTAGATGGGGCACTGAGCCAGTCAGTTACTGCTTCTGGAGGGAAATAAAACAAGCCATCCAGTAATTTAAGCCCTTTTGGGTCAGTATGTAGCCATTTGAAACATCATTACACTTTGTAGGGATTTTTTCCTCTGTGTTAGAAGCACTAAAGAAAACAGTAATCAACTAACACTTACACAGTGGAAAAGTTTCCTCTCTTATAAAAATACTGGTTGGAAGTTGCTCTCCCCGCTGCTGTTTTCTAGAGAGTGCTCCCTCAGTTCTCCCCTGAATTCATCTGCCTGTGCATGTGAGATGACATTGCTTTTCGTTTTGAGGCCTACAGTAAAAGTCCCACATGTTTATATTGCAATTCTCTCTTATTTACCTAACCTTAAGTAAACCACTGTACTTAATTAACACAGGCTCAGCCTCTGTTTTATTTAAGACCTCACCCCACCAGTGGTCCCACTGAGATAGTCAGGCTGTTCAGAAATAACAAAACACAAATACCATGAGTAGAGTTTAAGCCCAACTTAATAACATCAGTGATACAGACAGTATATGCTTAAGCAACACTAGGTGTTTGAGCATCTCTTGCAACACTGCTGATGGCAAAGTTATTTTTAAAAGTCAGTATTTAGGCATTTTATTGGTGCATATAACCATGTAATTATCTTAATGAAAAAAAACAGAATTAGAGCTGAATTTTAGGTGCCTCATAAGGAGTGATTTTCCTTACTTTCACGGTTCCACTCCATCCCCATGTAGCCATGTAGTTCATCTCACCCTTCTCTTCCCACAGAGGACTAGAAGCTTCCCACTTCCTATCTCTCAGGCCTTTAAACAAGCAGGTGACTGCAAAGCTTGCTGGTGTCAGTGAGAGCCAAAAGTGACCCCCTGGCATATGTTGCCATGCAGGAGGTATGTGCATCCATCTGCTTGTGCAGATGCATACCTGGCCTCCCTGGACAGTGGTCTGGTACAACTGAGATAAACCCAAAACTGCAGAGAGCCTAAAGGGAGTGTGAAGTGTGCCTGGTGCATTTTGATACACTGAAGCTACCCAGTGGTGGGTTACTGGCATTAATGTCTTTCTCCTTTTCTGTTTGTTTGTTTGCCCAAGTTTGTCCACTACCTCCAATGGTGAGTCATGGAGACTACATCTGCCACCCACGGCCTTGCGAGCGTTACAACCACGGGACGGTGGTGGAGTTTTACTGTGATCCTGGTTACACCCTCACCAATGACTACAAGTACATCACCTGCCAGTATGGAGAGTGGTTCCCCTCCTACCAAGTATACTGTGTCAAAACAGGTAAGGGAGCAGCAATTGCATTGCTGCTTTTACAGTCCTGACTTCTTTTTGAAGTCCCTCTTTTTGAAGCAAATTTGTAGGTCTGTGAATTTCTGGTGAATGGTTTGGTGAATTTCGTCTATTTCATGGTTAAGTGATGAAAATTGATTTTAAGATGCTATTAAATACAATATATTTGCAAGATCCTGAATGATCCTAAACCAATTTGATCATTACCTCTTCAAGTCTACTTTTTAGCATCTGGATATTTTTATATGTATGAAAGCCAAGGTCATGATTGCAGATATAAAAAACCAGTCGGGGGGGAAAATGCAAGATCCAGCCTCTGTGACAGCTTAATATTAAGGTTGCTTCTGGTATATGGCATTGGGTTTATGTGTGTTTTTACAACGTGCATATAAAAAATGATCTAATTATTGAAGTATTTGTACGAAGTAACAACAGAAATAATCAGGCATGACTCCTGTATTGTCTTTTTGTTACAGAACAAACCTGGCCAAATACACAGGAGACTCTCCTGACTACATGGAAAATAGTGGCATTTACTGCTACCAGCGTTTTATTAGTACTGCTACTGGTTATTTTAGCCAGGATGTTCCAGACCAAATTTAAGACGCATTTCCTCCCACGGTTTGTACTGTTTTCTTTTTTATTTTGAAGATTGAGGCCTTAATTCAGTTTTCACATTCAGCACTCTTTGCTGAAGAGATGGAGCAGCTCACAAGCCTTGCAGATACTTTCTTCTGCTCTGAGCAGAAGTCTCTGAATCACTAGTGTGGAAGGCACCCCCTAAAAGCTGCAGTAGTCCTTTCTGCAACTAAGATAAAAGTCAAAGTTTGCTAGATTCACTTGGGGAGTAATTACAGCTCTGCTACTGAGAATTGCTGCTTCTGCATGTAAAAATAGCTGACAATATTTTTAAATACTCGTTTTCAGGTGCTGGGGGAATTAATTTTTTAACTACTGTAGACTTAGTAATATAAGTTTTAAAAAAGAATTTCTTTTTTCTCTGTGGACAAATTTATGTTAAAAGTTTGCTTTACCTTAACTAGTATTGTTTTCATCATAATTCATAAACATCTTCTGCATCTGCTTTTATTTCCATAAAATACCACGAGAATTGGTCATTGATTCACATAGTAGTGAGATAGGTGGGTATTATTATCACCTTACATTTGGAAAAACAAAGGCAGACATGCTGAGTTTTAGGCAAAGCTGGTATTGTATTGTGGTTTAGATTTGTTTCTTGTTTTCAGTCTGCTCAGTTCACTATGGACCTTGACTGTGTGACGTCTCTCCTGCACTTGCTTTTTCTCATGTCTTTATTCTACCACAAGTAGAAAGGAGAAGTGGAAAAGTTGTATGTCAGTAAATATGGCCCCATGCCAATGCAGCAGAGAGGCTTTTGTGATCTTAATGTTAAATATATGCATACATAAGAGAATACAGATTGTATAAGCATTGTGTAAACTTATATACATATAAATGCTAATGCATACAGTGTATGGGGAATAGTAAACAAATACATAGACATATATCTGTATCACCAGGAAGATCTTTAGGGCAATGGGCAGTACAGGCCTATAGCCTGTAGCCTCTACTTGTCTAGCTTATTGAAAGGCTTTCTTTCCTCTGCTTTTCAGATATTTTCATGTCTTAAAGGGACCAATTCCCTCCTTCCAGGACTACTCCATGGTTTAATTGACTGAACAGATACTTCAGGGTTTAACAGACCTTCCCAATTAATAGAAACGTTTTGCTTAAAAAAGAAACCCGCTTAATACTGGTTAAGGAAGCCTCCATCTTCTGAAAGTAAGACCTGAAGGAGGTCACAAAACTGGCCACCAAGGCCCTGTCATCCAGCAGTAGTCAACTCAATGCCTGTTTACATGGGCTGTAAACATTTTTGTGCTCTAGCACACATCTAGGGGTTCAGATACTTTTGACTGATGAACTACATCTGTGATCTTAAATGCAAGATACCTCCTGCACACAGCACAGCAAATGGTGCTCCTTATCTCTTCCAAACACCTGTTTTCCTTCCTTCTTGTTCTTCACATTACTAGTTTCATTTTCCTGATTTTAACAGATTCCACCTGTTAACCCAAACAGAATTTTGCAAACCCATGAAGCAGACATTTCTGTGAATGTTAATAACCCTGTAGCTTCATTTTGCATGACTAGCAAGTGCTGTTTACTTGAGTACAGCAGTTGCTCCAAGGTGCTTCTGACATGCTCCTGCTCTCTATGGTAACTTACCTGTGTTTGACGTAGAGGCAGCCAGGAGGGCTCCATGGGTGACCCCGACTTCGTGGTGGTGGATGGCGTTCCTGTCATGCTGCCTTCCTACGATGAAGCTGTAAGCAGCGGCTTGAATGCTCTGGCTCCCGGATACTCAGCTACCACGGACCAGGGGCATATTTTGCAGACAGAAGATCAGAATCCTCCAGCTTACCCTGGCCCCAGGATTACAGACATGCCTAGTGAATTTGAGACCTGTGACAGTAGGTCGGGTTCCTCTGAACTGCTCCAAAGTTTGTACCCATCTCTGACATGCCAAGCGGCAGTGCTTCCCTGTTCAGACCGAACTGACATATCCCGTAGCACTGATGGGGAGGCTGCATCCACGAGTCCACGGATCGATATTACAGATGGTGAGTCTTGCATAGGTGCAATAGGTGAGTCTATTAACAGGAGATATCACTTGTTTGTACTGGCAGAGCAGGAATACACCTAGCTGACTTGCTTGTACTTTCTCCATGTTTTTGTTTACATCTTAGTTTGGACATTTTTTTAAATCATACAACTCCATGGTCACAGAGCTTTGTATCTGCAGTATGCTGGCTGTTGTGCATGTGATTTGAATCCAGGTGAGAAGGTTCCTATCCAGACCCCAGTCTCATCAACAGGGATGTCAGCAAGCAGCTGTGTACAGCAGCAAAGCCAATCATCATCTTGCCTGCACTGATCTCTTCATCTGCTTCTCAACTCCTACGCTCACAAATTCCTCATGTGCCATGGCTTTCACAGCAAAGAACAGGATTTTCTCCTTGAAATAGAAAATAAATCATGTTTTCATACTGGGCCAAAATTAGCAGCCTTTATTAACAAACTCATCATGTCTGTGCATACACCAGAAGGTTCCTTCCATCTGAGGCATGTGTGCATTAAGCCATTGAGTTTTGATGGTGGGCTGCTCAGTGTGTTAAGGAAGCTAGAGAGCTTTCCTTGCAGATGTTTAGAAGGAGAGGCTCATATCCTGCTCTGCACAGTCACTGAGCTGAAGCCCAGTGTCCTAAATTCATTGTGAGTGAAGGTCTGGGTGGAGAAAGTCCTCCTGCTTCATAGGGGATTGGATAATTTTAATGGTATCACAAAGGGAAGAGGACAGTTAGGAGGAGAAGAAAAAGTTACGGTAATGTGAGTAAAACTCCCTGCCTAGTCTGAATGCTGTTTCAGTGATTAATGTAATAGCAAGGATGTTTGCATTTAGGTTTTTACGGGTCTAACTTGTTTGAGAAAATCTGGGTAGCTTTAGTAAGCTTATTTTCATATAGTGTTTATATAGGTGTGTTAGAGTGTGAGCAGTCTAGAATTGGCAATACCCCATATCTTGTTCAGATATTTGCAATGTGCATTNTTAAAAACTCTTAAAGAGAAAGAAAAGGAAAGATTCCCAGGTCACACAATGATCTGGAGATTTTTTTTAAAGGTAAGGCAGAATTTATATCATAGACAATATTCAAGGTAAAGTATCAATATTTGTATTTATGCAAGACTTCTGTGACTACAATGCATTTGATAAATCCTGCTATAATACGAGAGATCTAGAAAAAGTTAAAATTATTAAATATGTGCTTAAGAAATGTTGATCTGTTCTGCTTCAACCTTTCTTAAGCNTCCAGGTGAGAAGGTTCCTATCCAGACCCCAGTCTCATCAACAGGGATGTCAGCAAGCAGCTGTGTACAGCAGCAAAGCCAATCATCATCTTGCCTGCACTGATCTCTTCATCTGCTTCTCAACTCCTACGCTCACAAATTCCTCATGTGCCATGGCTTTCACAGCAAAGAACAGGATTTTCTCCTTGAAATAGAAAATAAATCATGTTTTCATACTGGGCCAAAATTAGCAGCCTTTATTAACAAACTCATCATGTCTGTGCATACACCAGAAGGTTCCTTCCATCTGAGGCATGTGTGCATTAAGCCATTGAGTTTTGATGGTGGGCTGCTCAGTGTGTTAAGGAAGCTAGAGAGCTTTCCTTGCAGATGTTTAGAAGGAGAGGCTCATATCCTGCTCTGCACAGTCACTGAGCTGAAGCCCAGTGTCCTAAATTCATTGTGAGTGAAGGTCTGGGTGGAGAAAGTCCTCCTGCTTCATAGGGGATTGGATAATTTTAATGGTATCACAAAGGGAAGAGGACAGTTAGGAGGAGAAGAAAAAGTTACGGTAATGTGAGTAAAACTCCCTGCCTAGTCTGAATGCTGTTTCAGTGATTAATGTAATAGCAAGGATGTTTGCATTTAGGTTTTTACGGGTCTAACTTGTTTGAGAAAATCTGGGTAGCTTTAGTAAGCTTATTTTCATATAGTGTTTATATAGGTGTGTTAGAGTGTGAGCAGTCTAGAATTGGCAATACCCCATATCTTGTTCAGATATTTGCAATGTGCATTTCTGGTTTTGTAGAATTGCTAACAATAACGCTCTGCAAAAGAATAAAGGGAAATTACAATCAGCAGTCAATGCTATTTCTTTGTTTCCCCTAGAGATTCCTTTGATGGAAGAAGACCCTTAGCCTGCACCGAGTTGTGTCTTCGTCGCATTGCACTGTTGGGTGCCATGAAGCATGAGGATGTAGAGATAGAAAAGACTATCTGTGGATTTGGGGGAGGGTATTTTCCTACTTATCAATCTTCCATGTGATGATGCCACCATATTGGGTGTACGTCTTAATCCACAGCAGGGATAACAGCATCAGCATTTGGAACAGCAGCAGTTTTATGAATGAATCCTGGGGATTTGATGAGAGCAGATGTAGAAAAAGAACTGTGGCTTTTTAGAAATGAAATGTATATCTGCATCGCAGAAAGTCATGTGGTTCTGTAAGAAATGCTACTGGATTTTGATACTAACTGCCTCACAAAAGCATATCAAAATATGTACATTTGCTTATAAAGACTGCTTTAAA
>VYZS01052397.1:8581-30103 GCA_013400695.1 Neodrepanis coruscans | reverse complement strand
TTATGAAGAATCCTTTCAAGTTTAAAAAAATACCAAGTTTAAAAAATACTGAGACACACACACAAAAAAGAGGAAAGATCCTCTTTGGCTTTCCTATGATAACCAGGAAGCTTTTGATTTAGTTGTTGGTGATTTTGGTTCAGACCATGTCTGCAGAAAATATAACAGAAATGATGGGATTCATATATACTTTGATGTATGATAGCAAATATATATAAATATATATATATATTTAAAAACTCTTAAAGAGAAAGAAAAGGAAAGATTCCCAGGTCACACAATGATCTGGAGATTTTTTTTAAAGGTAAGGCAGAATTTATATCATAGACAATATTCAAGGTAAAGTATCAATATTTGTATTTATGCAAGACTTCTGTGACTACAATGCATTTGATAAATCCTGCTATAATACGAGAGATCTAGAAAAAGTTAAAATTATTAAATATGTGCTTAAGAAATGTTGATCTGTTCTGCTTCAACCTTTCTTAAGCTCTTAAATATATATATATATATATACAGACTAGAGTAATCTACAGTCATAGCCCAGAGCACTGCCTCGTCCCTGCACATTGTGGTAGTATTCTGAGCCATTATTGTAGAATACTTTTACAAAAAAATAATAAAGTTCAATTTCAGTTCTTTTGACTTATTGGACTGTTGTGTAGTTGGCCTTTTTTTTCCCTTCATCACTTCTTTCACCAGCTCCTACCCAAAGGCTGAGAATGCAGCAAAACACCTGCTCTGTGGCATTTTCAGCTTTATATCCATTATGGAGGCGCAAATGGGAGGGAGTGGTTTTGCTTAAGCAGAGCACACAGAATGGGTGCAGCAGGGGCACAGCTTCTGTAGGTGCTACACAGCTTTTGTAGAGGGTTTTCTCTCCTTTGCATGCTGTGCAAGAGCATTATGCTCAAGCCTTATGAATGGTTCACCTCTGTGGTGTTTTTCAGGCTATTCGTTCTTTTTCAGGAAAATTCCTGGCTGTTTCATATACTTGCTGAAATCAAAGTAGATGTACTCATCTTATTTTTGGTACTGTGCAAATGAAACGTGTTGAACTGGCAGTGTTTGAAGGAATAATTTGCCGTATGTTAATGATAGAGATTGTCAGCATATGGGCTAATCCAAACCAAAGGGAAAATTAAGACTGAATTCTGAATTTATGTACAAAGTAAATTAATAATATCTCTATTGCCCAAAATAGAGGATCACTACAAGTCACTCCATTATTTTTTCATTATTTTTTAATGATTTATTTGTATTGTGGTAGCAGCTGGCGGCCCCACTCATGAGCCAGGCTAGTAGAATTATAGAAATGCTGCAACCATTCATGAAAGTGTTTATTAACATCCTGTCAGCAACTGCATGACAGCAAGAAGCAGAAGGAGACAAAATACTGTACAGTGCAGAGGCCATTATTAGAATAATGCCAATTATTCTACAGTAAGATTGATGAGAACATAGTGATTGATATTGAAAAATAAGACATATCACTCGTTACCTCCGTTCCTGCTTATACAAGATTTGCATTTTTTTTCTGCTGAATTGTCTCAATTGCAACTGCATCTTCAAATTGATCCCAGAGACTCATCTATCAGGTGTCAGTACTTTTTTTAGCAACACCTTCCTTTTTAAGCCCCATGCTTTCCAGAGCTGACCAACCTACATTCAGGACTGTGACCCCAGCAAATAAGACAGGAGTGCTGTATACCAACCTTGAATGGAAGTACATCTCAAGCCTACAGTCAGTTAAGTGATTTGTTTCATAATGTCATTGAAAAGTATTGAATTTACTTTAAATGCCTAATAAAATATTATGAAACCTGTCTTTGCTAGTCTTTTAACTGCTTGTGAAATTTCATTCCT
This sequence comes from Neodrepanis coruscans, assembly GCA_013400695.1. NCBI lineage: Eukaryota > Metazoa > Chordata > Aves > Passeriformes > Philepittidae > Neodrepanis > Neodrepanis coruscans. The sequence goes on along the minus strand of VYZS01052397.1, from coordinate 28,237 downwards.
TATTAAATTTTTTTGACTTTTATTTATTAATTTCTCTAATGAAAGCATCTGACTAATACTTGGAGCTCTATGATTTTATGGATTTACACTGCTGTATGTATTGTATTGCAGTCATTTTGTTAAGGAAGACAGACAGGGCAACTTAAGAAATATAAATTTATGACTTATTAGACCATTCTTATTTTAAAAAGTGCAAATAGTCTAGAAAATGTGAATGTATTAATATTGCTTGATAGTGCTTTGCTAGCACTGTACTAAATACAGATTTTAAAGGTGAGAGTTTTACCATTTTTTGCTTCTGATGTATTAGACTTCCTGAAAGGCTCTTTTGGGGAGATCACTTACTTCTGTGCCTGAGTTTGAGAGTTTAACATGCTTGTATATTTAGAGGAAAAGAGAGGATTGTTTCTGATGCTATTTCTTTTTCACATAGGGCTTGAATTCTTATGAGAGGACTGGATCTGCACCCATGCCCACAAGCTGATATCCTGGGCTGAGGGCTGCCCCTAGGTACCCCCTAACCTGCCCAGCAACCTGGCCACCTTGCCAGCCTGGAGAACTCTGCAGCTCTCTAGCCTAAGACCTCAGGTCAGCCTCAAGCTCTCCGTGAACCCTCAGCAGCACACCTTCAGGAGGGTGGATGCTTTTTGGACCTCAGGAGACTAGAGAGCTGGTAAGATCATGACAGTACATTTGCCGTATAAATGAAACCAGATGGGAGGATGAGCACATCATATGCAAATCATAAGCTTTTTTCCTTTGAGCTATCTGAATATAAATTAAAATTGGCCCAGGAAAATCTTTGTTGGTGAGGGGAGAAGCCGCATGTTAATGAAGATGGATTACCCATGTGCCTTTGGCAGAGAGAGCAAAGGGTATGTACTGAGAACTCCAGGAAAGTAAAACAAGAACTGGCTTCACTCTGTCAATATTTCCAAAAATGAAAAAATGAGGAGGAGAAGTGAGCAATGTGTCAGCCTTCAACACTGACTTATGAATAAGGGCTTGACCTGCAGAGTGCTGGGTGAAGGGTGGGGATCCAAGGTCTCGCAGGAGCTCTGCAGGGAGTGAATCACAACCTGAGCATGAGTCAACAGGACCTGGCTGTTGTGAAAATGTTAAATGTCAATCTGAGGATGTTTACACAGAACTGTAATTTATAAAATGCATGAAGCAATCCTTCAGCTGCACTCAGCACTAGTAAGGCCTCAGCTACAGCAATGTGTCAAATGTTGTTCAATTTTTTTTCCTCTTCAAGGGAAATGTGGAGTAGTTGGAGGTCAGCCAAGCAGAGAGAATCAAGCAGAGAGAACTGGAAGAGCCTGGCCTGTTCTCACAGGTCACAGATCATGTGTTCAGTTTGAACAACAGAAGACCAAAAAGGAGCACAGAAATTGGGTTTTCTGTAAGAAGCATGTTTTGCAAAGAAGGAATTTATCTATATAAATGGGACAAGAATAATAGGCTTAATTGAAGCTTGAGAGAATTAGGTTAGATATTAGGAAAAAATATCCTAGTCAGAGAGATGATCACAAGGAGGGAGAGGTGGTCTGAGGAAGCTGTAAAAAAAACTCTTGAGAGATTTTTTAAGACTGTTCTAAAAAAATACAGGCCAAGAAAACATTGGGATGAGATGCTCTATGTGAGCTTTGGGGTCCCTTCCAGTTCTGTTTCTGCATGATTCCCAGCTTCTGAGGCTAAACTTGGCTCATGCACAGTTTTGCCCATAGACTAATTCCAAACTGGGCAAACTGTTTAGTGCTCACCAACATCACAGCCAGAAATAGTCTCTATTCTATCAACAGAAGCTTTTGTGTAGTGTGGGCTGAACTCCAGTAAAATCCTGTGAATTAAACCCTGTTGCATTACAGTGACATTGATTTCAGAATTTTGTTCTGTGACAAATCCAGACTTGGGATTTTCTGCTCTTCATGTCTATCTTAGGCAACTAAATGAATGCAGCCCTTCTAATACTCCTGCGCATTAGGTGAAGTAAATCCTCTCTTGGCAATTATCTGAAGACACCTATTGAGTTCAATGAGAAACAGCAGCTCAGGCAGTGGAGCACAGAGACCATTGTCATGTTTATGTAAAACTTGCTTCTCATTCCCCAGAAGCTGTTTGTTCCTCCCTGTGCTGTGCTGCAGATGGTAGCACAGCTTAGCACATCAGCTGTCAAGAGAAGGAGTAGGACAGATGAGAGAAGCACATCTCAAGCTCCTGTTCTTGATCTCCCATGGATGCCCAGGGAGGAGTCGGGAGCAGAAAGAATTAAAAAACAAGTAAACATCTGCCCCAAATCCAGGGAGATCTCCCATTGCCAAGGGCACTGTCCAGTCCCTTCAACATGGTTCCCAAAGGAATGGCACTGTACTGGAGAGAGGCACTATGGCAGACGGATGAGAGGTTCTGCTTTGCCTATCACTCTCCCAGGCCAGGGTGTGCAGCCAGAATAGACAGACAAATCCTTCTCTCCCCAAATAATGTATATAATTTACTTCGTGCATTATAGATTTCTCTCCTCACCACCATTATATAGTAGCATACAGGCCATTCTTTCAGCCCTACATTTTCCAGGACAGGAAGATAGGTTATTTAACAATAACAGAAAGGGCATTAGTCTGAGATTGAATAATTTTCTGTCCAGGTGTCAGAGCAGACTTTTAATAATTCAGATAGACTCCATACAGAAATTTGATGGATGAGATTCTTGAGGCACTTTTCCTCAGCAAGGCAAAGGGACTATCCTGCAGGGCAGGGGAAGCTGCCACATGAGAGCATTTTATAACCTATGAAAACTGGATTCACCTGATAAAATATATTAAAGAAAAACTTGAAGAAGGAAGAAAAGACATTTAAATTTTAATGAAGTCCATGTGACATGGATAAGTACCGCATGCTCTCCAGTAAGAACAAAGGGAACTGTTTGTTTAATACAACTGGTTCAAAAGTAAGTCAAGAGGCAGAAAGGGAGAACAAGATTCCCAGTTTGGGGGTCCAGTAGCTCTTTTCTTTCACCTCTGCATTTTTGTCATCAGACTGATTCTGGCTGCAATAAGGGTCTTCGTTTTGATTTGGATCCACTTTTTCCATTTTGCTGTGTTTACCTTTGTTTCTCCTCTGCATATCCTTCTATTTTTTTTTTTTTTTTTTTTTTTTTTTTTTTTTTATTTTTTTTTTCCCTTTTTTTTTTTTTCCCTCCTCTCTTTTTTTTCCTCNCTTCCTGTCACCTCAGTCATGCTGAGAAGCAAAACAAGTTGCTTAATTGCAGTGCAGTACCCAGCAGGACACATTCCCTCCCTCATAAGAGGTTGCTCTTATTTGCCTTGCTCATTTATGTTCTCAGCAAGAGAGGACAAGAAGGGACATGGAGCTTCTCACTCCGCTGACAAATGGTCCATGAAAATGGTTAGAGAGGAGCACTGACGGGAGCCCACAGTGCTGCATGTGTGGTGTGTCTGTATGCTTTGGTCCTAAGACTGTCAGCTCACCATCATTCATTGGTCCAGTATTCACAGGTACACAAGAATGCTCCTATATAAACACAGTAGCCAAGATTTTAAGAATTAGCTAATATTTTAAATTTTTTCAAGGTAAGACTTTTTAAAGACCCCCCTCCTTTCTGAAACTGCTGAGCTCACAGCTTCAGAAAATTGGCACTGATACGGTCCAGTTAGGGAGCACAGGGTGCACAGCAGGTCACTTCATCTGTCTGCTTTTTCTCTTGGTGCTCTAGTATGAATTTCTTGTCCCCTGTATAACTGGTTAAACTAAAGAGCTGCCATTTGCTGATCTGTCAGGTTCACATATTTTCTTTTTTTTAACCTAATGAGGCTAGATTTATTTTTAATGTTCGTTATTACCATTCGCTTCTGACTTCCATCCATCTACTGCTGAGTACATGCTGCTCTTGCCAAAGCAAGTGTCTTTGAGCAGCTCTCTCAGCCCCTGGAACTGTACCGCCCTGCGGGGGATCGCATTTGCCACCTTTGTCCCTTCTATTAATTCCACGGCAGCACATGCTGTTCGCCTGCCTTGTTCAATGTTCTCGTGTTAATAACTGTGCAACCAGTTGTTATGTCTTTCATAACCATTACCATAGCTGGCTGTTGTTAATAATTCAGGGTTAATTACTTGCTAAAAAGTTTAGCAGAACAATTTAGCTTCACTTAGCCTGTTCATTGATGAAGACTCTAAATGTCTGTAGTCTATCACTGATAGAGCCATTACTGGAGTTTGGTATAATTGGCTTTTACTGAAGTGCTGCAGCAAAACTGAGGGTTAGTCCAACTGGCAAAGTCAGCTGCCTGCTTTTACACCTCTTGTTTGGTTTTCCCTTGTATTTTGGGCAACCAAAACTACCACAGTAACTTGCCAGGTTTACTCACGTATACATTTGCATCATGCAGTGCAAATGGAGCTATGGAAGTGCTGAAGCCTGGCCTTAAAAAAGATGTCTGGACAGCTGTAAAGAGTCCAGCTAGGTTAGTTAGGTTTAGGGAGCTGGGCTGATCTATCACAAATACACCTTACTGGAGATAGACACACCTACAAAAAGATTTAGATGATGGTGTTCTCTCTGTTTTATGGAAAAAGTGGGGGGGAAATTGCCAAGTGGCAGCATCATTAAAGTGCCTCTTCACTCAGGTTTCCTTGGTCTAGTAGTCTCCTGTTTCCTAAAATTTTAAATCTAGGAGCTGTTACAAACAGGAGGCTCTGGATATAAGCACTGCTCTCAGTTTCTGGTGAAATGGATGGGAACTGAGACCCCTTTCAACAATGAGCATTTTCTGACCATGCAGGAATCCCCATCTCCTGATTTCCAGCACCAGAAGAAAGGTCATGTGCTCCCATCCAAGGAAAGGTGGGGTTTAGCATTACACTCTTTTAGAGCAAAACTGGACTCTGGACTCTGGAAACTCTACACAGACTTCTGATTTTCTTGCCTTGCACTATTTGTAGTGAATCGAGGCTGACTGGATGCATTGTGGTACTCTGGATTCATTTAAGCCTTCACAACAGAGGGCCCTGCCTTTGGCTGCTCTAGGCACTGACAAGCAGGTAAAACTAAGACAGTTCCCTTAGATATTTTTTAAATCCAGCACAGTGCTGTCTTCATCTATGGATGCCTAAGTATCCTAAATATGCCTATATATCTTCATATTAAATTATGAGCAAAAAAGTGATTAATTGTTTCTTGACCTTCAGTTTCTTCACTGAGACTGTGTCACCAAACCATATTTTATGTCACTAGGAGACAGCAAATGTAAATCAAATATCTGCTTGCTCTAGAGTATCTAATAAGGGAAGAAATTACTTCCATCCGTGAAGGCAGACAGATTTTCTTCAGAGACTTTTCTGCCTTCCAAATTCAGTTTTAAAATGCGATTTGATCCTCACAGGTCTGCCTGTTGGTTTCCAGCACAAGAGGCATTCCCTCAGTTTGTTTGCAGTCGAGAAGAACAACAACCTGCTACTCTCTCTTATCTTCTAAATGCTTTTTCCTTCAGGACATAGTTTAAAAACTATAAATAATTTATAAGAAAAACACCCAAGATGAATTTAGATCATGGGTTTCTTCAGAAAGGTAGGTAGTGGGTATCCTTTCTCAATAACTTAAATTATAATTTAATTATCTTAAAAGAAGACTGAACCCCATGCACTTTACTTCTGTGGTCCAACACTGAACACACAGTAAGTAGAAAGGGGACTTTTTACCCAAATAATCAGCAAGAAATGACAGTGGGCCTTAGGTCTCTGAGAACACTGAGTTTGGTGCTATGCTTGCTCAGGTACACTGGGCACTGCAGCCTCCACAAAGCCTGGTACATTTACAGTCCGTGGCAGAATGAGACCCTCCCTGTGGCTGTGCTTGGTAATCCTTTTTCCTTAGTTTGTCCTCTTAGGTTTTTGCATTAGCAGCAATCAGTGCTATCAGATCATTGTATCAGGATGTCCTTCAGGCCCAGCAGTGTGAGGTAGTGAGTATTTTCACCATACATCAGCTCCAAAATGAGTGCCATTAAAACTTAAGGAAATTTAAAAAAAAAAAAAAAAAAAAATCAAGCTTAGTAGTAGCTTCATTGTATTGTCCTCATGCATTCATTTTTCTCTTCAGATTAGTCAAGCACTTGAGGAACAGGAAGTTCACAACAAGGCAGCCAAATCTGATGTTTATAATTAGGACCCTGGAAGGAAAAATCAGCATGTAAACCAGAAAAATATTCGCTCGTGATTACAGTGAAATCTCAAAGCTTAATGCAAGATGTGTTCATAAGTGCTTTTCCTGGAAAGCAACAGCCTCTGCCATGCAATTACATATTTAAGTTCTGTGGAAAAGATTTGTTTACTGAATGAGAAAGGCATAAACTCCAGGCTGCTGGTCAGAGAGAGTTCTGTGTAATCATCAGGATTACACACATGCAACAATTTGCAGACCTTTGACATTTGATGAGTATTTTTCTCTTTTACAGAGTGAAGAGAGTTTGGACCTTAAAAGGAAATGAACTGAGGCTTTAATTAGCAAAGCCACAGAGAAAGAAATAAAGAATGACTGTAGAAAGCAGTTAAGTGTATGCCAAAAGCTTACAGGGAAACTGATGCCGAGCAGGATGTGATTGATTTTAAGTTCCAAATGTAGATGGACTCATGTGTAGATGCCAAGCATGACTGTTTCTATATAATTCGAAGACAGGAAATGCAAAAAATCTCAAAAAGACAAATTTGTGATAACTTGGAAACGCTCCACTTGAGTTACTGCTTTACCCCTTGGCATGGTCATAATGAATTAAATCTGCTCTCTTAAAAACAACAACTGTTCACTGCTGAAGGCTATTTCTGGATTTGCACTACATTCATTAGGGCAAAAGACACAAGTTTATACTATTGTAGCTCCATCAGTACTGGTGCATAGGCCAGGACAGCCAGTAGCAAAGATGACCGGACACAAAATTCTCTCAAATGTGCAAAGTTAATAAATAATAACAGGAATACGTGAGGTTACTGAAAATGGCAAGCATGCTGTTTTCAGGCAAATATGATTTGTGAGGTGATAGTTGCTTCACAAGCAGTGAATCACATAAGCTTAGCCTCTGCAACATCTCTCTTTTCCTTAGGCAACACATTCCATGGCAGGAACAGGTGTAGATAAGCACAGTGTTTTAGGGCTTGTGCTGATAGCACGAAATGAGCAGTAACTGCTGCCAAATCAAAACAGGCAGAAAAAATAGAGGAAGAGGCCATACAAGAGTGAAAAACATTTTGTGTCTGCAAGGTTAGACTCTCAGGTGTGGATGAAGCCAGAAGTGACGTGACATCCTGCTCCAAGCACTTTGTCCAGTTACTCCTGGATAGCAGGTGCTTTTTGTCATAAAAGCAGGAGTTGCAAAGCATCATTTAGAGTTCAGCCAAACGGGGCACTGGGTGAAGTGGAATGAGCTGCAGCACAACTGCTGTATTTTTCTATCCTGGCAAGTGAGGCCCCAGTCAATGTGATTTCTGTGGAGAGGGCTGTGGTGGTAGGACACCACTGGGAAGCATGGTCTCCAGCACAGCAATCTGGGTGGGGCAGGTCACACTGCACCACTCTGAGGTCTCTCCTGCCTTGGACAAAGGGGTTGCCACTCACCTTGGAAATTTACATAGCTGCCCAGAAGTCCTTCCTCTTGAATCTAGGTAGAAGATTACTTCCTTCTGGTTCTTGGTAAAAATGTGATCTAGTATCAAAACTTCAGATTATTATTCCAATGCCTGCAGGCATCTTTCCTTGTGAAAAAAATGTTCAGGACTTTTTCTCAGGGATGTTACCTGCTAATAAATTACTCTGGAGATCCTTAAAAGACTAATGTTCCTGGGAGTACAAGAAGCAATATGCTGGTTTTACACACTACTCATCCTTTGTGGTTTTGAGTGGCACAACACAATGTCGCAATTTATGTGCCATTTTTACATTTGGAGAAGTGGTCAGGATGGAGCAATTCAGCCATCCTGGCTGAATACACTGTTGTTAACTGACAGATGTCTCAAGTGCAATAGGAGTCTCAAGGCTGTCATGGAGGTGTTGGCTTTTAAATCCCAGCTGCATGCAGAACCTTGGCATATTGTCAGCATGTACAACTTTCAATTTCATGGGACATTTCTTTTGGTGTTACCAGTGGATTTTGGTTTGCTTTCGTATTCTCTCTTTGTTAGCACTGCAGAAACTTCTTGAGGCTCTTTCCTGTCTTACCTGATACCACATGTGCTGTGTGATTTCTGGGGGTTTCTCTGGGTGGCAGGAGAGCTTGCGTGCACACCCCCATGCAAATGCCAGACAACTCAATAACATGAAAGCTGTCACAGGGGTTTTTTTACTACAGTCCCAACATTTGAAAGGTATTTAGGTTAGTATAAAACCAGGTTTCAGCTCCAGTCAGCCTTTCTTTACAGAATATGGAAACAGCTGGCTGGCTAGTGGGAGCTGCCTGAACAAAGGTCTCCTTCTACTCTGAGTGGCCTCAGGGGGAAGCTGCTGCTGCGTCTGGCTGGCCTGGCAGCAGGGCCCAAAATAGGGATTTGTCCTGTACAGCTGTGGAGGTCAGACAATCTGAGCCTGTATTTTATATATATTTAACTGTGAGAGTATATTTTTCCCCTACAATCTACTCAGACCTGTGAGAGAAACAGAGCAGACTGAATCAGTTTCTCAGACGTTATCCTTTTGCATATTTTTACCCTATTTTTAAGAATCCAAAGCAGGGTAAGCACAGCTCTGCAGGTTTTTTTTCCTAAGATCTGACCATATTAATTTCAACAGATGAAACTTTGGATTCAGCATGTGTTAAAATGAAAATATGATTTTGAAGCTGAAATGTAACGTTTCATTATTCTTATGTTGAGACTAGTAGAGCACTTTAATCAATTGATCAAACTTTGCTCAGTTAGCCTTTACTGATCTCACTTCTCTCTTCTTTGCTCAAATTAACACAGTCATATTTGTAACTGAACTCAGTGGTAGCCAAGGCTATAAAGGCAGATAAATGCAAAAACACGCCTCTCCAAAGTCTTTAGTCTCACTAAGAATGAAGCTCACAGAAGCACACTGAGATCAAAATCAATGCTACCTAAACCTGGGAAAAATTCATTTGCAGAGGCTCATTTTGGATTCTTCTATATGCATAAAGGGAGGATAATTAATTTTGTAGGTGTAATATTTTATCTTTTCTTATTCTGTCCCTTCTGTGGACAAACTGTTGAGTTCACTGCTTTGATAAAAGCTTTCTAAAACTTTAATAATGCTCTAAATACTGGCCTTTTTTCCTTTTTTTTTTGTAATAATTTAGAGGTTTATTAACAGGATCACAGATTTTTCTTTGTTGTGAAATCCAGGTGGGAAAAAACCCAAATAATCTTGGCATTTATTATGACAATTTTAACTGAGACTCATAAGGTAAAGGAACTTAATGGCGTTACCTATGCAAGATATGAAAACGCATGTCTCCAGAAATAATGACCTTATTACAGCGTTGGTTTTGTGTGGGTGGAAGCCTGCTTTGGAATAAGCCTGGGGGAAATGATCATGTATTTCACCTGCCTATTGTACATTATAGTTGAGCTCAGAGGTACAATAAGGTACACATTTGGTAAGTGTCTTACATGTAAGAAATCAGTAATTTAATGCATTAATCACCAGAGTGCAACTACAGACCTTAATTTAGAAGGTATTAGTCATTTGCCATAGATAACCTTCTGTGGCTATTAGAATTTCATAGTCTGAGTTCATTACAACTGGCAAATGTCATTTGCACAACCAGCACACACAAGGGGCTGTTCTTTGGCTTGAAGCACATTTTTTCAGTATTAAATCCACTCCATTAAATACAAGAGAGAGCACCTGTTTGAATCTTATTTCAATAAAGATTATGTCCTTGTTGCATTTCAAGAGGGCTTATAAAGGTTGCATATTATGAATGTATTTTATTAGCACGCTTAAAAAGGAGTGGGATACACTAGAAATATTACAAGCACATCAGTAGAAGACATCATAGCTGTTGATAAACAGTGGCAATAAACAGCCTATTAACCTGTTGCAGTCCTTATCAAAATGTGAGACAAATGACTATTTGTACAAAATCTGTTAGAGCATTTACTGACATTTTATAAATGAACCTTCTTATATGGTATTTTCTTGAAATTAGTAATATGCTTAAAATTAGGTCTCTCGGTGCTAAATTTCACGAAGTTGCATAAATCTAGAAGACAGTAAAATTTTATTAAGTAATTGTCCCTAATTATTGGTGTTTTCATGTGTATAATGACGACGACATTTTTTTTTCCCCCTCTTTCCCGGTCCTTTATGGTGCCTGTTAGATGTCTAGCTTACTGTGTGTATGTGACTTGCATAAGACAAGAGAGGAGCAATAAACATGTCTCTGCTTAACAAAGACACCTTGGCAGGAAGACAACTTTTGTTTTAGTTTCCATCGTTTCTTGCAAGTGACAGAACAACATAAGATGGTTGAGTGGGTGTTCCTTTTGTAGTCAAAATAGAACATGCTTATCTGCATCATTTGGAATTACATTACTTCCTCTGTGCAAGAAGGCATTGAAAGATGTCAGCACACTGCTACAGAAAATATAGCTGCATTAACAAACAACTTTGCTGTTTCTTTTCTTTCTGAGTTATACAGCCACAGCAGCTGAATACATTGGCATCTTTTACAGAGTCCTGTGATTTATGTATTTGAAACCTGGAGGTTTTTAATAACTGAATCAAAAAGATTTAATCCAGTCTGCAGTCATAATAATAGTGTGTGAGCACTGTGCCATGATAAATCAGTCATTGCACCAAACCAAAGAAAGTTCCAGGTTGAATTGTCAACCATAACTTGGCAGGAGCTTTTGCAAAAAACATTTTTGTAAATTCATGACCTCTTGTTAGCAGTAGTTAACTGTACAAGAAGTGGCAGTGAATACCTTGCTTCTATGCTGAAAGGTATTATGCTTCTGTGCATTGTGTATTAAAAAAAGAGATGCTCAATGGCTACAGCCATGAAAGGACAACAGTCCTGCTTACCTGCTGCTTCAGCCACTTCTGAAGTTTTTATTCACAGACTGAAACTGGCATTGCTGGCACCTAAACTGTCATTGCATTCCAGGCCTGGCTTCAGTGTAAAATGTCTCATCCTTTTAAGTGTATGGGAAAACAGTGAGAGGCCCAGCCTGACAGGATCCACAAAACCGGCATCTTGACAGGATCCTAGGTACTTCCCATGTGCAACAACAAGCTACAACAACAGGATTATGAGTGAAGTATCCACCTTAGATGCATACTGCAATGTGTGAACTGGGGGCACACATGGTTAAATCCTGATGGCTGGTTTTTACTGCCACCATGTAAAAAAGTGCTATGGTGGTAGACACACCTGCTTACAGTAGAAAAGAGACTTTCTACAGGATTACTGTCTTTTCCTATTATTTACAGCTAAGAGTAATCTTGAATATTCAGAACTTAAAGTAGCCAGTTCCATCTATTAAACTGTAAGTAAGAGAGAGAAGCAGGACCAAACAGAAAATACATCATTACATATTTGAGCCTCTGTATCACAACCTCACACTATAAATTTGCACAAAACAATGCACAAAATATTGCATGTGACTTCATAGAACTCTATAGGACTTTTCCTAAACTGGTTTATTTGACTTTATTTGATTCCCTGTGTTTTGTTTAAACACACTCTTCAAAATTATTTGTCCTCAAATACACAGGACCTGTTTTCAGTGACCTTAGAGATGCTGTTTCAGTGCCAGGGTGTGTTGTAATCTCTCACCCAATTTAACATAAGTAGAATATATCCCAGGCAACCAGAGAGGTGCATTAAGACCATTAAAATACATACATATGGAATCACTTGTAAGTACTTAATACAAGAATGACAGAAGTATTACTAATTAAAGGTACATAACCCAGATTAGGATGAAGACAGGCACTTGGTTGTCATCTCAGGTCCAACTGATGCCATGCAAAGCAGAACAGCCTAAGCAGGAAAGAGTGAGAATTTTTCTATCTAGACACCCTTGTGGGCTTGTGGGGCAACAGGGACGTCAAGGACAGAAGCGAAGTTCACATCTTATTAGGAAGAAAAAGGGTCCAGAAGGAGCTATCTGGATAAAGAGAAGGGTCTACAACTCTCTGTGAGTTGCAAGCAAGACCTGCCTTAGGCACTTAATTCCAAGAGTTGTGCAAACCTAACAGAGTGGGTCCTCATTCTTTTTAATAGGTGAATCGCAAGGCATGGCCCTCAATTCTGCATTTCCAACTATCCACATTAGATCATCATTTGGTTAACACGATGTATATTGTAGATCCAATGCTTTAGGCTCCTATGTCTCCTATGTTACTAAATTCCCATCTTACTCCAGGGCAGAAGTGTGCTCAAAAGCTATCTCACAAGTGGGTCACTTTTTCAAATAGCATCAGTTTCCAGCAATTTTATTTCAGTGCAATCTGAAAATTTAACGTAATTTTTTACAATAAAATTACCCTGTCTTCTTTTTTTACCTCCCCTTTTTATTCCTGGATTCCTCATTAAGAATTACAGTAGCAGTCAAATAAATTACTTCAGTTACAGATCTATCATTCAATCTTAACTTCTTTAGGAAGCCTAAATGTTCCACTTAGTATAAGGTAATGTAGGAAATGGCATATAATGACCATTAGAAATAGGATAAGAATGTGAGTAGAGGATCACCTGCTTACAGTTATCTTGGGTCAGATTAAGTGCAAATCAGAGACTCGGCTGTACGGGAGGTAAAAGACAGAGATGAGCTACCTCTTTCCACCTGCAAAAGACCAAGAGAAACAGCTCAAGCACCAAGTAGTCAGCAAACACAAATTTTCACATTGCTTAGGCTGAGATGAGTTGGTGTGATCATCTGCTACAGATTAAAATGCAGAAAAGCCCATAAAAGCTGATTCCCGTGCCCTCTGTAAACCCTCAGTCTGTTTTCCCCTTGTCTGACCCCTTCCCATAGAATCAGAACCCTAGAATGCTTTAGGTTGGAACCTTAAAAAGATCATCTTGTTCCATCCCTCGCCATGGGCAGGGACAGCTTCCACTAGACCAGGCTGCGACAGGGAAGGGGCTTCCACAATTTCTCTGTGAAACCTGTGCCAGTGCCTCACCACGCTCATACTGAAGAATTTCTTCCAGATATCTAATCTAAATCTACCCTCTGTCAGTTTAAAGCCATTTCCCCTCTTCCTCTCACTACACGTCCTTTTAAAATTTCCATCTCTCTTGTAGACCTCCTTTAGGTACTATAAGGTCTCTATGAAACCTTCCCTTCTCCAGTCTGAAAAAAACCAAATTTCTCACCACAGGAGATATGCTCCAGCCCTCTTGAGCATCTTCGTGACCCTCCTCTGGACCCTCTCCAACACGTCACAGCCTTCTTACGTTGAGGCCCTGGAGTTCGGTATCCAGCAGTCGTGGAGGATTTCCACTCTGCTGGGGCATTTATGTTTTCAGCGTTTCTTCATTGACGATTCTACCTTTTCCCAATTTATTTTTTTCCCCCCATTCCATATCCACATAACCACCACTCTACTCCATTCCTTACCTCGGCGGCGCCCCATCTCTCTGTGGCGCTGCCCCTTTATTTATCGCCTTGCACGAGTAAGCGGCTGCGCTGTAAATCTTGCTCCCGGCCGCTGTGAACATTGCTCTCCCCGGGGCAGGTGCTTCCCCCGCCGGCACCGCGCCTCAGCCATTCCCGGCACGGCGAGGACGCTTTCCCTCTCCAGACGGCCGGTGTGTATGCGGGGAATAACGCGCGGGGGAACGGGCACGGGGTGCTCCCCGTGGAGCGCGGGTGTCCCCGGCACCGCCCGGGTTTCCGTGCGGGGCCGCTCCGCCCCGGGGCGGTGGCGGCGGGACACCGGGCTGGGCTGGGGTACGGGCGAGAGCCGAGGGTCTGAGCGGCGGATTTACATGGGTACTGCAGGGCCCACACTAGCCCAAGGGTCGGTCTTCACCTTCTCCCTTTCCACCTTCTCCCTTTCGCCTTTCAGTCGCCAGGAAAGAAGGATATCCGCCCCTAGGAGAATGTGTTGGCACCAGCGTTGTACTTTGCGTTTTTCAGAGCAGTATGTAACTTAGCATTCATTCACGTTTTCTCCCCAGGCAGACAAGGATTATTACTCTCATTTTATGGGGAAGGGAAAAAAAGGTGCATGGGTATAAAGTCCCTAAGAGGCACAAAGGTGGGACTTGATGAGACATGCCTGCATCTGCACCTGGCCTTGGAAGAGCCCAGCTTGCAGGATACCGGTAGTTCCCACCGTGCACTTCAGCACTTCAAGTACTCAAGCATAAAACGTTTTGCTTTTGCAGACGCCCAGCAGTGCCCAAATCTGGCAGGACTGACGAGCCAACATCTGATCTAGCTACGTGGTACAGGTGTTCGGATGTAGGCATGCTTCTAGCTCAGACCCAGCCCAAAATGCGGCAGTGTTTTAAAATGGAGACGTGAACTGTTACTGCGTGTCTTTTTTCCATGGTTTATGGCTGGGAGCATTTACCCAGGTAATGGGAGAGCTCACTCCTTTCCATCATCTGCCTGAGGGTGAATGGGACACACGTCTTTCTCTTAACTGGCAATAGGCTAATTTTGGCTGCCTCCAGCTTCCTTGTGAAGCGGTGTCATTGTGCAACAACTTTAAGAAACTGATTCGTAAGTGACAGGATTTAAAGGAGAGGGCATGAAGGAGCTCCATAGTGTTCTCTAAGGATTGGTTTCCGGGCATAATCAGAATATGGAAGCTGCCCAGTGCAGATCTCCCTTCCCTCTCTTGGCCGCATACAAAGCATACCCCACCCTCTCATTAGGCTGAAATATGTCTTTGGTTTAGCAAATCTTGAACGTTACTCACTCAGTTGGAAGAGCTGTAACAGAAGAGGAGGAGAATGCCTCCAGTCCAGAATAACCAATGCTTCCACAGTTAGAAGATATGTGAGATAAAAGGGTTGGGTATTGCATTGTGCAGAAAACAGCTGAGAATAGCTGTTTTATGTGATAGATTAATGTGCTAAATGAAGACATAACTAGCTTTCTCTCCAGACAGAGCTGGGTAGGGAGAGAATTTAAAATATAACCCGGATCGGGATTTCTTTTTTGGCAGTCCTCAGGTGTCAGGTGGAGGTCTTTATGGATTCAGAAAATCAAGTGCATGTCTTTCTGCATGCATTGCATGGAGTGTATACTCCTGCTTCCATTCTAAATGCCTTTCATGCAGGTTAGCCTGTGTTACAGCTATTCTTGGTTGGGTTGGGAACATCTTGTATAAGGATGTATAGTACATAAGCATTTGGCCTGGAATATATATGCAGGTGAGACTACCAGCTACTTTTCTGTCATCTTCACTTGATAGGTCTTCATTGCATCACAGATTCTACAGTATAGAGTTATGTCAGCCATACGAGTAACTGAAATTTTTACATTTTTCTCCTTCACCAGCAAGAGCTAACTCAAATTTATTCAGATGTAAAGCATATTTCAAAGGCATTCAGAAGGTATCCCATTCCAGGAAAGAGTGGAGCAGGCTTCTAATGTCACTTAAATGCTGGGCAGATTTTACCTCTTTTTGTATTATATTTAAGGTCCTTTCATTACTGGACATTTGCACCTTGTTGTCTTTTGATTGCTTTTTAAAAATGTATGTGTAAAAAAACCGAACTTGCAAAAGCAAACATCTTTTTGTCATCATTTGTTCCATTTAGCTTCACGTATTCAGTCACCTGTCTCCATAGTTTTTTAATAGTTCTTTAACAAATAACATGTCCAGACTGGGTCTCAGGAGTGCAGGAAGGGTAACCATGCTGTTCCCCCTCCAGCTAGCCAGTTAGTCATGTTTCCTAACTTCAGGCTACCAAACCATTGCTAGTTTTATACCTGACCACTATTTCACAGGCATGACAGGGCTGATGAGCTTTATGAAAAGGTTAGCTTTGCAGGTAAGGCTGTATAGATCTCTGCTTGTGACCCCAGGAGTTACAGGCTAAATGCTGCTTCTCCAAGAAGCTGCTTCCTCAAGGATTTCTGTCTCATCTGTAAAAGCTGTCCTCCTATAAGTTAAAAATTTAACTTTCATTCTACTTCTCTCCTATTATCACTTTGATCTTTTCCAGGAGAAGTTAAATCCTCTTTGCTTCAAATTATCCTGCAAGCACAAAAAAAGGGCATTGCGTCCCAAGGCTAAATCAACTTTGCGAAAAACTCAATCCCAAATGATAGCTAAGAGGAAAGGGAAACTAACAGGGAGAAAACATTTCTTCCCCAGAGTGGCTTCTAGTCTAGACCACGTGGTTCTTTCATAACAGTTTTAAAAAAACAGAAATGAAAACATGGACTCAGGATGTGAGGTTTGAATATCTGTGTGGTGACTGTGACTACCCACAGGTAGTTTGTGCAGCTTTGAACGAGTGTCTCTGCTGAAAAACAACAGAAGTAATAACTTGGAAAAATACTCACACACACACACACACACACACCCCCACACACACACACACCCCCCCAAATCGACACTGTCCTCACTGAAGCCCTATTTCCTTAGGACTTGAAAGAGCATAGGAAACCTTGTTGGTGCTCTTCTGAAGCCTAGCTGGGGCTGCGTTCATCATCCCCTGCCAGACACAGAGGCAGAGGAGGCTGGGCTGCCCAGGGCTGGCAGATGGAGCAGTGCCCAGTGCTGGGGGCCCTTCCCTGGAAAAAACAGCCCAGTTGGCTGCTTAGGCAGAGAAAGGAGCAGCCTGGCTCTGATCAGGAGGAAGATGCTTGAAACAGGGCTAGCAGCTGAAAACAACTGAGCTGGGGCCAGGAGATTGGGTCAGGGGATACAGCACCCTCCCTCTGCATGTCCGATTTACTCCTATCCTCTAGAGAAGTAGCCCAGAGCATGCCTTAGTCTATATTTTCAAGTTTATTTTCCTATCCTTCTGGGGACTGTTTTCTTTTAAAGAACTGTTACACAGTAATTAGAGGAATCACATCTGTCTTTGTGTGCTTGCATCTCATCATATAATCTGATGAGATTTCAAAAACAAACAAATAAATACAAACAGGAACTAGATCATTATACCCAAAACAGTGGCTGACTTTTATGGTCCTTCTGCTCTGTCAGGGCACAAAATGCCTTATTGCATTATGTTTTTCTCCACCGATGGTAGGAATTGTTGTAGTAGTCACTTGCCTTATAAGAAGCTTCCTGATTTTAAGTTGGAAAATGTTATATTAGAGTTAACCATCCTAGCAACTTAAGGGAGAGGCTGAGGGGTGGGAAGGGACACATTCATTAATCATATGATGAATGAAATTGTTTCTCTTTTAGATTGTATTTGGCTAGAGGGGCCCCATGATGAAAAGTGTGTTTACACTGCTCAACATTTTATGAGCACAAATGCATATATTATGATGGCTTAGAGCCTGGGCAAAAGCTTGGAGCTTTGTTTTTGTTTCAGCAAGTAGATTTGATCTAATCAGATAACAGCAGCAATACAAATTTTCACAATAGCAGTTGGCCTTTATCTGACCAGTCTAAGAACAAAGGCTTACTGTTTGTAATATGTCTTTCAAAATCTTTTTTATAGCCTAGATAAATATTGCAAACTCCTTGTCAGTAGATTTTCTGATAGATTAAAAGAAAAAAGATGCTCTTTGAAGGTCTTTGGGGTTTTTTTCTGAGAAATTTTACCAAGTGCTAGATACAAATAGTCCTTCACAGTCAGTGTATATTACCAGCCTCTGGGAAAGATGCCCATTTTTGCCGTGAGTGAAGTAAATACGACTGATATCAGGGCATTAGATAAGAATATTTTGTTTCTACACTTTATAGAAATAGTAGGAATATTCTCATTTCCCTACAGAACTGTGACATGTGAATATATAGAGAAGACTGCACAAGGGAGACTCTTTTCATTTGGATGACAGGAAGGGTCCCAGAACTGAAGAATGAAATTGAGACACATTTGCCTATTCAGATGAATTTCATATTTTAGGCAGCTAAGTCCCAAAAATCTGATCCATAAAGGACCTTCCTTCAGTCCTAAACCCACAAGGCCACCCCATTACTGCTGTGTCTCCCAGTGTAAGTAAACCATTGCACAGGAGCACCCTGGGGTGAGGGACATTGCACAGCAATTCCAGGTGTTGAGAGGTCAGTAGGAAGAACATGGCCCCAGGCAGACCTCCTCAGGGGAGCCTGCATGGGGCACTTCCAGTAGAGCTGCAGCTTCGAGTCCAGGGCAGGGCATATTAGCCATGAACATTTTCTTTCAAATTTAAGCCAAGGAAAGGAGAGGTCTCTGATGCTAAGACCCAATTAGACTGTTAAAGGAAGTGGAAGACCCAAATACTTAGCCTTCCTCAGTGTGAGAAACTTCAGCCTGGATCTCACTCAAGGAAACTGCTTTAACCACAAGGCTGTAAGCACTTGTGTTAGGTAATAGTACTTTACATATCTCCTGCAGAAACGTGGCTCTGCACGCAAGAATACAAGAGCTGTGGCGATTTTCAACAATGGCAAGTGTAGAGTGCATGAGGAGGAATAACCCCAAGCGCCAGTACAGACTGGGTTGACTTACTAGGGAGCAGCTCTCCTGAGAAGGACCTGGGAATATTGGTGGATAACAAGTTGACTATGAACTGGTAGTGTGGGGGTCTGGAGCATCTTTGATGAGGAGAGACTGTGGGAGCTGTGCTTTTTCAGTCTAGAGAAGAGAAGAATGAGAGGGCATTTCATTAGTTCATATAAATATCTCAAAGGCAGGTGCCAAGGGAATGGTGCCAGACTCTTTTCAGTGCTGCCCAGTGACAGGATGAGGAGCAATGGCCATAAACTAAAACACAGATCTTCCACCTTAATATGAGGAAGAACTTCTTTACATTGAGGATGGCAGAGCACTGGAACAGGCTGCCCAGGGAGGTCATGCAGTCTGGACACATTCCTGTGTAACTTGCTCTAGGTGATCCTGCCTTGGCAAGGGGTTGGACTGGATGAGTTGAACAAGCTGATCTCCAGAGGTCCCTTCCAACCTTATCCATTCTGTCATTCTGTGATTTTTGCTGAGCAGGGATGGAAGAAAAACTCCTTAATTTATTTGGGAATAGAATATTGTTTGCTTGATTTTAGTTGCTTAATCCCAAGCACTAGTTTAGCTAAAATCCATTATGAGATTTCAGCTTTACAGACCAGTGTTGAGTACAGAATTAGCAATGGATGTTACTGTCCTCTAATTCCCTTTGTCTGTACTTGCCTCTGGCATAATGTTGCATCCAATCAGTATTACCCTTGTTTTGCCCAGCTGGAGTATTATAGTCAATTCCTCAGTTATTCTTTTAGAATCTACTTCCACTTTGAGGTACTAGTTTGCAAAGTCAAAGCTTTTAGTTTCAATGGTTTTGAGCCATTCTCCAAAAATTTGAAAGTCATAGGTAACCAGACCAACTGTCACTAGATACTTCTAGATACTTTAGAGGAAGTCTCAGCCTTGTGACATACAAACAACAGAGCAGGTTTCCATTGTTTGCATTGCTTCTTAGTCTCTCTCTCTCTTTTTTTTTTTTTTTTTTTTTTTTTTGTTTTGTTTTGTTTTGTTTTTTTTTTGGGTTTGGTTTTGTTTT
>VYZS01052396.1:29845-45314 GCA_013400695.1 Neodrepanis coruscans | reverse complement strand
CTTCTACCTAAGACAATCGGTAATGTCTATTCACACTGTTACACTACTAAGAAAAGTAATTCCTTTTGCTACTCACTGAAAGTCTTCAAGCATGCCATGGCTGCTCTGAATTCCTTCACTATTCTTGCTTTCTAAACTTGCTTTCTCAAGTTTTGCTTGGAAAAATATTGATCATGAAGCATTTGATACTCATGATTTGAGACTTAAATATCATTTTGGTGAGTGTTATATTATCATTTAGTGAAAGTTATGATGTACTTCCCATTCTTTGATTGGATAAGCAAATTTATAACTAGGAACCTTCAAAGAAGTTACAGAGACTCCAGAACTTCAGGAGAAGAAAAGAGCTGTTTAACACTTGGGGAAGATTAGTGACTTTTGCAATATTTTAAGGATATTTCTTTTTGACAAAGTCGTGCATTGAGCGAGGTGTTATTGATAGAGAAAACAGGCAACTGCAAGATTTATTGGCTGGGTGCACAGTTAAAATTTTATTTTCTCTTGTCACAATAATACAAGGTAATTGTAAAGGCAATAGCAGCTTTGAAAAGGTGAGGTCAGATTTTCATCTGGCCCATGTATTTGCCTATGTGCCATGGCTGAGCCAGAAGTTTGGGGAATGTTGTATCAAGTCGTATCCCATTCCAAGTAAAATACAGCAAGTTCCTTGCCTTTGCTACTCTGTAACTTTCTGTCATCACCATAGTCATTAACGCGAAGTACTACTTGTTTATATACGGTCCTATCCTGAAGGCCTTAGTCATGTAATTTGGTATATTTACTTGCATCCATGCCAGGGTGTGCAGGAGATGTGGTATTAGGAATTTGCTCCTCACACAGACTTTATAATCACAGGAAGGATAATTGACTCTGACTGTCTGAAATCTGAAAGAGTTGAAATTAGTATATCGGTATATTTTAAATCTCAAGCAGTATTCCTTCCTATGGCTTTCACAGCAGAAATAATGGTGCTCAGGTTCCTGAAAAATAATCTTGTATTAGGTGTAACATGAGGAAGATTGAAGAGAACACGACAAAAAATGAACAGTAAGACCTGTCTTTGATTTGAAGAATAAGTAGTGAAAACATCTCTGAGAGCCACTGTGTAGGTACTGAACACTCATGGTGTTGGCATGAGTACATGCCTTCAGCAGCTCACATACTCTGATATTTCTGTGTTTTATGTCAGTTTCATGGTACAAATATAAACACTAATTTTCCTATGGTCTTTCTGAAAATTAATACAGAACATTCATCTAAAGAANAGAATTTATTTTTCTCTGCAAATCAAATTAGTATCAGTGTGTCAGTTTCTACAAGGGCAAAAAATATGCAATTCTTTGATCATACTTTTTACTGTTATTATTTTAGATTCATGTATTCTATTTTTCAGTGCAGTACAGAGATCTTAAGGACAACTGTTCCTCAGTTGAGGTAAATGATTTATAAATACTACTGCAAATCTGAGAAGTTACAGACTGCTAACCCATCTTCTGGATAACTGCCTGGATGATCAGTATGGGATTTATCTAAGTTTCAACACCAAACAACTTTCCAACTTTTCCATCTAGTAAGTGACGAGAGACTNTCTATGGTCTTTCTGAAAATTAATACAGAACATTCATCTAAAGAAGGCTCTGGTGATGAAGTCAAGCATGCTTTGCAATCACTCTGACTGAAGGATGTCTTCCCTCAGGTTAATCTGCACTTATCTCAAACACAAGTTTCTCTTGTGAACACATCAGGCAGGGCTTTGAGCTGTGCTGATAGATCAGCATGTATAGATTCCATTTCAAAGAACCTCTTATCTGCTCTGATTTATTATTTTGAGTTCTAATAAAGCCTATCTTCACAAATAACATGTATTTGGTGTCTTTTGGCATGTCTAATTAAAGTAAAAAGTCAGATAGCTCAATCTCACTGCTTAGGGCAATAAAAGGCCTTCTAATAAAAAAACTCAAAAAAAAAATCTATTTCACATGAAAAGTCATTTTACCTTTGCTTCAGTAGTATTACACTGTTGAAGTCCTAAATAATCCTAGATGCTTTAATCAACAACAAAAGACACAAACATTTTCTTATATTGATCAGGAACTAAAATGTTCCTTTTAAAAAGTGAGCAAGATCCACCACTNCACCTCTCTACTCGTCATGCTTCTTTTATCATGTTAAGAAAGAGTCTGTAGAAATAATATATAAAAGAAAACAGAGGAGCTATATAAAGTAGAATTGACTATTAAACTATTATGTTATTCAAATAATCAGACTTGTAGTATCAGTAGAGACTCCCTGTGAGTTTTACTGTCCAGAGGGTTATCTGTCAAGTGGAGAACATTTTCCTCCTGTGCTTCTTGAAAATGTGTGGTGTCATCCTTGTTTCTGCTGATTTTTTATTTTCTGACTGTTTTTTTTCTTGGGCTTTTACTCTCTTTCATGTCAGCATTTTTCTTTTAAGTCCTAAATTATATTAGTCTCAACAGTTTTATTTCAGTCTGTGTTTGTACATCCTTTATCTTGCAATGTCTTAGCTGGCATGGTCCTTTATAGTTCAAATTTTTTTTTTTATTAATGCTAATCCAAGGTCACACAGCTAGGTTGCACTAAAACACACAGACACAGGGTATAAATAGTTGAAACCCTGCACTGTAGGTTACACAGAAGACATATCAGTTCCCAAAGCTGCAAATGTCCTCTCAAAATGTTTCTTTCCCTGATTAAAGAGGAAGTTAAGATCAGGTAATCATCTACTTCATGGGCCTTTTAAACAGATGATACTAAGAGGGATTAATTCAGCTCTTGAAATGGGTCCTCTTTATTTTCTTTCTCTGTCTATCAAGCCTCCTTCAGAGGAACCCACAGGCATAGGAAATGTGGTCTTAATGATGCAAAGAAGAATGTTACAAGAAATGATCGTGTTATATGCAAGGGAAAATTAGAAGAGAAATGATAAATATAGTTCCAGATTAAATTCTAACCCATACTGTGAAAACACGTCTCCATCTTCCAGAAGAATATAGTTTTGACAAAAAAGATTGCCATGACGCCATGAGGAATTCTGGCCTGTACAAGAAAAAGAAAATTCATAGAAAGTTATGTAAAGTGGACAAAAACAGGCTTTAAAACTCTATGGTCAGTACTAGCTCTTCTTGTTTCATGAATGTAGGACTCAAAAAAACCACAACAATTTCTAGTGGTAATCTAATAGATTTTGAAGCAACCTGCCATGTCATTTGGGAAAACAGCTTAGACATTCCAAATCCTTGTTCAAAGCTTCTTGAACAGATGATATTTTTGTGCTTAATCAAAAGGTCAGATAGCATACTAACATATATTTAATGGAATGTATCAAAAGTATTTTTAGTTTCTTTTCTTTCTGATAATCAGCAAATTAAGAACATTTTTTGTGAGTATTTGGTTTTCTAGTCTAATAATTTTGAGGTAAATAATAGTCCTTTATTTTGATAACAAATTCATAAAACCCATGTTTCATACAAAAAAAAAACAAAAACAAACAACAAACCAACAACAAAAAACCCCAACCTGTTAGCCAAATTCAACTATTTTTGTTTTTAAATAATTTCTAACCGTAATATGTCCTTCTTGTGTAAGTAGTCTTTATGTTTGTCTAGTTTTCCATACAACTTGAAGAACTGGAGTATTTCTTCAGACATCCTCAAATTATTGTGTTTAATATACTGAGTTAATGACATTATTCATGAAAAATTTAGATGCCTGCACTACACAGACTAATCCATGTGGGGGGTATTTTTATGGTTCAAAATCTGTTGATGGGTCCTGATTTAGTCCTTCTCAATTAAATATTTTTATGTTAATTATTTTCAGTATTTATTAGCAGTCACAAGTGTTAGAAGTGACTAGTTCCTTGCTTTTTCATCTAAATGTAATAGATGAAATGAATGAAAGCTTTAATAACTGGGAACTATTGTTTCCATATTAAAAATGGTATATTTGTCACAGTCATTTGGTTTACGAACTCAGTCTTAGAATATAACTCAGTCTCTCTTAGGAGAAATGACTGAAAAGAGAAAGCAAGCATATCTTTTATTACTTTTCATCTCATTATTAAAACTGCCTTCTGGTTGTAGAACTTTTGTAGTCATGGGACCACATGTAATTACACAAAACAGGTTTCAGTACATGTTTAATTCCTGACAGTTTGGGATGCCCAGCATCATGATAATGAGCATATTATAGAGATTCCCATGTTATCTAATGGGAATCACTTTGTGACTACTCTGTGTTTTGTTAATTGTAACTAATGCTTGCATCACATTTTCAGTGTATTTTCTGCTTAAATATAAATTCTATGTAATATCAAATATCTTCAAATAAGTAAATTTGACAAGAAAAATTACACTCTGTGCATGTAGAATATCTAAAACAATCTGATCAGAGACTACAGGGCTCTGAAACAGCATCACAGAAATTCTGAAGGCTGATATTTCTGATGGTTGATATTTGAAAAACAGTGTTCATAAAGCTCTATAACCTTAATTTATTGATAGGTACACTTAATTTTAGTGTCTTTTTAATAAAGACTTTCCTTAGAGTTAATAAATAGAAAGATGCCTAATTAATAGGATTAATGCATACAGAAAAGGAAAGAAATCAGGTTTTGTATCTAAACATCTAAATATTGTCAGCATCTCTCTGTATTTAACTGTTGAATTCCTTCATTTGTTAGGTCTTTCAAGATATTCCTACCCAAAAGAACTGTACTTGCTTTTACACATTTAAACATGCATAAAGGAAAAAAAAGACTGATAAAAATCCCAATAAATTCTTTGACAGTTACAGACAGTTTCAGCTAAGCTTCTACATGACGCTTCATGGTTGTTGTGGGATCAGTCCTGTGAATTAATGTCTGCCTTTTTAGAATTGTCTCTTTAACACTAACATACAGTTATATGCAGTGTATTTTCTTGTGAGAGCAATCTTTCTCATTTGTTTGTATACCTTACTTTTACACATGCAAATATCATAGAAGATGTATTGTTCAGTTTTAGCCTGGAAAAAAGACAGATAGCAACAACCATGACTCTCTCTAGGCAGCCTTGTGTTTAACATTTAGACAAAACTGTATTTTTGGTCTCATAGTTTGAATTGAGTGCCATTTTAAAGAGAATTATTTCTGAGCCTCACTTCTGGTAGTATAAGTTAATATATTATTCATTTCTATGAATAATAAGGCAAAGAATTCATGTAAGGATATACTGTAACTAGTTTCTTTATTAAAGATGGAAGTGTGAATTAAGGTATCAGTCTTCCTACACAGTTCCGTGTACTGCAAATATGTGACAGAACTAAGGATAAATAAACTGAAAATGTTTCAAGTTATAGCATGGTTATGGTGAAGCACAGTAAAGGTTACTTTCTGCAGATTTTGAATTCAAGCTTCAGGTATTAACATTAATCTTTTTAGTGTTCCTGAATAAAACTTTTGAAGTCCTCTGACTTCCTAGCAACTCACTAGATGTATTATTATTAAATATGCCATTATAAGTGTGCCAGAATAACAATCTTCTCAGATTTTTGCAATATATTTCAAAGCTCTTAAGGAATAAAGAAAAATCCCATAAGTGAAGTAGATTTAGAAGACCTTTGAAATCATTCATGAATGCATAGATATGTACATAGATTATAAGTTTTTATACCTATAGTATTTAGGAATTATTTAGTTAGAAATCTTAGACAAATTTCATAAAAAGTATTTTGAAGATTCTCTGAATATTTGATAGACATTTCCAAAAAGTGGGGATAAAAAAAAGAGATGAAACAGGAACACAAGTTAAAAAGGCAAAATTAAACCAAACTAAGCTAAACCAAACAAACAAAACCCCATAAACTAACAGTTCAAGAAACCAACTACAAAATCCTAGAGGAGTTCTTCCTAAGGTTATATAACATGATGTGATCACCATCAGTCTTGTGGCCTCGGTACATGTAGTGTTTTCTGCTGATATCTTCTTCTCAACCACCCACATTACATTTATTCAAATAAAGATGTTATGCATGGTCAAGTAGGCTCAGAACCTTGAAGAATCTTCATGCTTATATTCATAGGGGTACTAGGGTTTGTTCAACAAACTCAGAGTATTAATCAATAAATTTATATATATTATTTTTGGTAATTTTAAAAAAAACCTAAACAAGTGCTATGTCATCTTATTATTATTTTTAGTTATTATATTTCCAATACGTTCAGTAAAATATGAACATGTAGGTATGTATGAACATTTCTGGTTTATTTTTTTAAAAATTCACTTTTCCAAAATTGATCACATAAAGAAAGTTTATTTTGCCTCTTTTCAGAGGAGTCTTCCAGAATTAAGTAATATTTTCTCATTAAAGCAAAGACGAGTTCAAAATAACATAAGAAAGTTCAAATAAATCCTGTCAGTGAGTGTATGCTCTGCTGCGTTTTTGTTTTTTTTTTTTTTCTTCCAGGAAATATTTTATAATTCCTCCAAGGGTTTTGTTAGGGTTCACAGCAATGGCAATGAACAGTGAGTGACAAGATATTAAAAACATTCGAAAGAAGGTATTGAAAATTTTGCTAAGTCAGCAATGGACAAAGACCAGCTCAAAGTGTCTTATCATGTATCTTATCATACACTATGACAGCATGTCCTGTGCTTAATGGTCCTGTGCCTGTTATTTTGCAGGTAATGACATTGGATCAGACAGAAAATACCCCTCTGTGGGAACCACTTCTGCCCCTTTCAGCATTCTATCTTCCTTCAAGCACAGTCATGGGGGCAGTGGCAAATTCCTCCAGGTACAATGGGACAGAGTGCAAGAGCATGCTGAAGAATGCCTGCATGTAGATTTTGGGGAAGGTGACAAAGATAAGATTTTGCAACACTGTAACATTCTGTAGATGTCATTTGGAATCTCTGTTGGTAGTGTTGTGTTTTCATCTCCTTGCCTACTCATGTAAACATGTTCTATAATTGTCAGTAAGTGCTATACCAAATTTTTATGTATATATTTATATACTTTTTGACAGCTTTATGTAAGTGAAATTCAAGATCTCATGTACCCTGACACATCTAAGGTCTCAGTCTGACTTGTTTTTTTTTTTTTTTTAACCATCCCAAAATGGGTTGTCACAGATTCTCAGTACTGAAGGTTGAACATATAATTGGTGCTTAACAGGTTTGGCTGATGCCTAATGTTTGAAACAGTTTACAGATTTAACATTACAGAAAAAAGAAGAAAACCTTAGGTCTGGGCTCATCTGTCCTTCATGTTGCTTAGCTACTGTATGATCTGCTTTTGGTACCTTACCTATCTTAGATTACTAAACAGAGACTACGTTCTTTTTCTTTTTCTTTTTCTTTTTCTTTTTCTTTTTCTTTTTCTTTTTCTTTTTCTTTTTCTTTTTCTTTTTCTTTTTCTTTTTCTTTTTCTTTTTCTTTTTCTTTTTCTTTTTCTTTTTCTTTTTCTTTTTCTTTTTCTTTTTCTTTTTCTTTTTCTTTTTCTTTTTCTTTTTCTTTTTCTTTTTCTTTTTCTTTTTCTTCTTTTTCTTTTTCTTCTTTTTCTTTTTCTTTTCTTTTTCTCTTTTTTTCTTTCTTTTTTCTTCTTCTCTTTTCTTTCTTCTTTGGACTTGATTACGAATCATTTTGTTTCATTGTCAAGATTAGGAGGGTGCTGTATCCTTGTTTTCTTTCCTTTTCAGATCTTCTTTATAAAGTTTAGAGAAAGGATTTGAGCCCAAGACTGTCTATAGGGATCTCTCATTATTAATCTAATAACAGAGGAACTTCAGAGGAAGAAAAGGTTAATAACATTATAGTCATGCCAGCTTTCTGGATGTTCTGAAATGTGGTTTTAAGTGTTTGATTTTCCATATATATTTTACGCTTGCAGATGCTACAGCCAAGCTGCTTCCAGTTATCTTTGGTAACTAAGCTTATTTTAGCATGACATTCCTAGGCTACCCCAAATCTATATTTTTCACAGACAGTAGTGGACATCTGAACATTTGTCATGGTTTTACCACTAGGAGGCGTGGTACTGATAAGAGAGACCCGATAGAAGCAACACCCCCCCCAAAAAAAAGAAACAAACAAATAACAAGATTTATTTTACACACACAGAAAACCGACAATAAAGCGCAAAGACAGACAAATTAAGCTCTTCTGGGTCCCACGGCTGAATGGGAAAACTCTAGGGTAGCGCTAGGTTTTCTGCCGGAGCTCCTGAAAAGGCACCGGGACAATTAGAAAAACCGCGACCGCCCTCCCTCCTTTTCGCTGGAAAAGAATATCACTGCTGATGGAAAGATGTGGTCCTCAATCCATGCCGCTGTTGTTGGAGTTGCCAATCAGCCCGCACACGGGCGCAGGACTTGGCACAGAGGCGCGCAGAGATGTGATCCTGATCAGCTCCACCGGAGAAAGAGAAAGATGGCGGCCCCGCTCGTCTTTTTATAGGGGACCAATCTTTGCGCATGCGCAGATGGCCCCCAGGTGACTGTCGCCCTCTTGGATTGGACAGTCAGTGCCCGGGAACCACCCCTTAGTGAGAGGCTCCATGCGTATGTGCGGAGCACCAAGCCCAGACCAGAAGTGCAGGTCTCCCGTGGCCTCGCCTGGAGTCCCGGGGGGTCCCGACACCACCCCTGGGCCACCCGAGCCGCGCCAACCCTGGCCGCCCACCGCAGCAGCTTCCCCCGGCTGCGCAATGTCCACTGACAGCTCCGTCCGTTTCATGCGTGCGGGAAATGTCACTGTGCATGCGCAGCACTGAGCCAGGCCAGCCGCGGGGCAGCCCCTGCACTGCTCGCCCTGGCCCGCCACCACAGTGGGCGCCAGTGGGAGCAGAGGGGAGGTGGAGGCAGGGATCTGCTGCCCTCTCAGCCCCAGCAAGACCCGCCACCCGGGGCTCCAACACCCAACAGCTGTCCCCCTGCGGCACCTGGCCAGCCAGCACCCCCACCCCCCCGTGCCGGGGTGGGGCAGGGAAAAAAAAATCGCTTTTAGGTTCAACTTACAACAACATTATATACTCTCTCTGACATTGGGGCAGTTTTCTAGTGCCTTCTCACAGAAATGATCCCTGCAGTGCCTCCACTACCAAACTTTGCCAGGTAAACCCAATACATATAGCCAGGATGTGTCTATGGCAGCAGACATTTCTCTTGTTCTCCCTGTGAAGCACAATGTTTCCTTCTGTTATTACCCAAGCTTTTATCATGCTTGTACTCCTGCTGAGATGCCTTGAAGAAGGAAAGATGACTACAAGCTAAAAGATTCTTTAAAAGTCCCCCACTTCAACAACTAGTTTAGGGAATAACAGTAGGAGTGGGATGTTGTTACCAGTTTGTTGTTTTGGGGTTTGAAGATTTTTTTGGTTGGTTAGTTGGTTGGTTGCAAATTTTTGTTTGCTTGCTTTTTTTTTTTTGGAAGAAGGATTATTTTTCAATATCACTTTCAGTAAACACTTTTCCTGTGGTAGATCTACACTGAGTGGTCATGCTATGAGCCTGATACTTACCAGCTAAGAACTATTGTAGGATGCATCCTGATGTAGACAAAAGAGCAGAAGTTCTATGAGTTTCCTAGGTTAAAAATTGGAGTTTAAATTCTGGACGCATGTTCAGTAAAGAGGTTTTTTTGTTTGTTTGTTTTGTTTTGGTTGTTTTTTGGTAGGGTTTTTTTTCAGTGGCTTTTGTGTGTGTGTGTGTGTGTGAAATGAGTCAGTCAACCGGGAATTAAAAAATAAAATAGTGAAATGATAAAACCATAGAGAAAACTGTAACAAGGGGTTGGCAGTAACAATCAGATGTTAAGAAAGAATATTGCCAAGAGTCAATAAAAAAAATAAAATACAATTATAATACTTCAAGTCAAACCATTAAGACTACTTTACTACATTTTTAAAACTATGTCCTATTTAGCTCTTAATCAGATCCTAACAGCAATGAATTCTTTGCATATATAATTTGGAAGATTCTTTTTAAAATGTAATAAAGAAATAAGTATCCAAATAATAATAAAAAAAAGGCATAAAAAGGTAACAGTGTATGAAAGATATTAGAATGACAGAATAACTGAAATTAAAAATACATATTCTACCAAAGAACTTTTTTTACCAAAAAGAAAATCCAGTCAGCTTTTTTTGTAAAAACAAATTAAATTAAACTGGGTTTCTGAGTTCTGTGGAACTTCTAAGATAAAAACCATGGTTGCTGAGTTTTGTTTTATTCACCTCTTCTTTAACATCTATGGAAGGTAAGAAGTTACAGTTTCACTAACTTCCATAATTTTCTAGTAGAACTTGCTGTAGGAAGTGTTTATTTTCATAAGCAATAATTCTGATAGATTTTGAAAAAATCACAGCGTAAGAGATAAAGTAGTTACAGGATATTTTTAAAGTCATGTATTAACACTTGGAAAACAGTCATAACACTTGGAAAGTAGATTACAACAACGGCAACAACAGAAGAAGAAGAAATTAGCAATTTAGAGAAGCATAGTTATAGTAAATTCAGTGCTTTAAGTGGAAAAGAAAGGTCTCAGAGAAACAACTGTGGCTCTATTTATAGTTTGTTCAGTGTGCAGGCTTGAGCAGATTTCCAGGCTTATGACACAGGTAGTCATTTCTTTCTACATTCACTTTTTATCCTTAAAGGGAAAGGCAAGGCAAATGACAAGGTACCCAGGAGAAAATGTAAGAAGACAGATGGAGCTCAAGGCTGACCTTGTTCCTTCATTTGTATTTTTAGCTTTGTCCTTACTGGTAAGGATTCTTCTGCCCTAGTAGGTCTGGGTATGTCCCTTAAGTCAAAAAGACTGGTGAACAGACTAGCTAAAGAGCAGGACTGTGGGACCTGACTTTTCACTGCAGGATGCAGGAAATCCATTGAGGATGAGTACCCCAGATTTCTTAGGGTTACACTCTCTGAGGAATCTGCCTGCAGCCTTCTTGGGCATATGTAGCCAAAGGCACTGTAAAGATACTCAGGAATTTCAAGTCAAGCTTTCAACAGAGATATTCCATACTTTAGTAATGCAAGTACTACACATTTCTTCTGATACTACCTGTTAGATCTCTGTTAGACTCTAGGTGCTTTTATGAGTGATTTAATGAGTGGAAGAACTATTTCACTATTTCTTGAGAAGAAACAACATGCTGCATTAGAAGGGAAGGATATGTTTATAAATTTCACTTAAAGGAATAATTTTTAAATAAATCTTAAATTAAAAAAAAGACAATAAAAGGCAATTATTTCTGATATCTTGAGTGATCTCAGCAAGCAGTTTCAAAATTGGAAGGTGGTCTGTACTTAGGCTACCAAACAAAATGATTCTGAATATGATATGATATATGATATGATATGATGATATGATAGCTCTTATGGAATTGCATTTATTGTACAGTAATTGAATTATAGGATGGCTATGTACATTTTGAAAACCTGATGCTGATGTTTTTTCCAGCATAAAGTTTACAACTTGAACGTATTTCGGTGTTCAGCTTTCAAAATCTAATTTTGGTTTTCTGTAGTATACAAAACCACTTCATTGTTGTTACTGAAGTGTAAGTAAGGAAGAAAAATGATGAAGTTTGAAAGAGTGAAATCATATAAAAATTGTGCATATTATTGAAATTAAGTACTATGACATTAGAACAGGTAGTCCAAGTTTTAGATTTGATTTTTCTTTTTTTTTAATGAAAATAATGCATCCTTTCTTGTTAAGTCTGGATACATTTTTTTTTACTATGTCATTAATACATAAGACTCTTGGACAAAGAAATAACACAGTGAAAGTAAAAGCAGAAAGTACAATTTTGCAAAAGATTTTGACTAAGCAAACTTTTGACCAAGCAGTAATTTTGATATTTGTTAATGGATATCAGAATTATAAACTTTTGGAAAAAAACAGAAAACCTTTACACTAATGTTTCCAGATAGTGAGTTCTCAGAATACATAAGACGGGTAGAAAATTTCAAGTACCTCTTAATCAATTCTAGAATTTGTATCAACTGTTTGTACTTGACGTGTTGCTACTTCATAGAAAAGTTAAGAAAGACATTGCCCAGTAACTACTGACTGATGTAACCTATACGCTTTGCAATAACACAGTATTCTTCAAAATCTTAAAGTCCACGCTAAGCAAAGGGATGAAGCTATATAAATAACTTTCAGATAGGTAAAGTAACTCAAGATTCAGAGGACTCAGTTGTTGTGAAGTCTTTTGAGAATGAAGAAACCTTCTCATATAATTACTATATTTTGCAAAGGTTGCACTGAAAATCATGGCATTTCTTATAAAATCAACCTCTAAAGAAACTTTTTTTCTTTAACACCCAATGCATCGGATTCCCTCTAAGTTCTGTTGGTTTTATTTCTGAGATGAGTCAGCTGAAATTCACAGCCAATGTATATAAGGTCTTCTTTTATATAGTTTGAATTATAGAGTGTTCTTTAGGAAACGCTTGCCAAAATTTAAGTTTCCAAGAGCACCCATAAATTTTTCAGCTATAAAGCAAGGAACTTTTCTTCATGATGAGTACAACTTACTATTCTAATATTATCACTTCATATCTGACCTAATCAAATTCCATCATGTAATACTTAAGTTATAGCTGTATAACCCCTTGTGTAAAGTGCTAACATAAAATCTATCCTATGAAGTTGATGTTCACTATTACAGTTGGCTGGAAACTTAGACAGAATGTCTTTCAAAGAATAATGCTTCAACAAATTAGGAACAATTTTAGTTTTGATTCTGGCGATGGTTGCAATACAATGGTTTCTTAGTCCTGAGAAATAACAGAGTAAGTCTACAACTGACCTAATAAGAGTCAGCAGAAGAAAAGAATATAAAAACAGATAAGGTAGGTAAGACTGTAAGGAATTGTTCTTTGTTACAAATGGGAAAAAATGACCTTTCAATACTGTTTTGTTTTGTAACTTCCTTTTAAACATTTTGTCTTCATTCTGAAAAAAGAACAAAAACAAATGTCACACTGTGGAAAATTTTCACTCTCCGGTAGCTCTATTCACAGGTCCTGTGCAACAAAGATGATTAGCAAGGTCCAGACTTAACATCTTTCTATTAACATGATAGCTGGTTAAACCCACTGGCTACTCATGGGGCACGCTAGATACTGATGTTTCTTACATCTTCCAGCAGAAAATTTAAAAATCTGCAGATTTTCCCGCTAGCCTGACTCTTCTGAAACTTTTGACACCTCCAGAATACAACTGAACTCAAGCCTTCTTGCTGTTTCACTGTAGACCTTGATACTTTGCAAGTCTTGGACAGGCCTAAGGATTGTGAAGCTGCTGCTCCACCAGAAGGGAGTCAGTCCTGGAAGTCCTAATCTGAATCTGAAGGTGTTATAACTTCTCCATAGTTTTCTATAACATTTATCATTGTAGAAGAGGAATTCTTGCTTCTGACCAACCCTAACTTCTGTGGCTGAATAGCAGTTTTCAAGCAAATTAAAGGCAGGTAATGTATCACAACATGGAGCCTTTCATGGTTCCCATCCATAACTTTGTATCTTTAATTAGTGCCAAGAGAAGAGGATTTTATGCAGTGAAATACTTGCTGATAAGGATTCCATGTCACTGTGGGATGATGTTACTTCTAGTCTGATATTGTATGCTGAATATTCCAGTGCTCCTGGAATGCATCTTCTGGCTTTGTTCTCTTCATAAGTGTTGTGGGTTGGAAAAATAAAAATTGTTTCTCCCCTTCCCCCATTCCCTGCCGGCCGGGTAAAGGGGATGTGTGTGTGTGAGTGTGGGACCGGCCCCCACTTCCCGGTTTGCCATGGGCCCCAGTCCCGTGTGAGGCCCCGCGGGCCAGGGCAGGGCCTGCCCAGTGCAGCCCGCGGGCGCGCCGCAGCAAGTGGCGTCCAGTGAACTCTCGCTGGCCCGTGAAAATCCGCGGGAGAGGGTGTAAGTTTCGCGCCAGGCCGCACCCATATCCANGAAAATTCTCTTTCAAGTCGTAGTAATTTTGCTAGATGATGTATACCTCTACACATAACTTACAGCTCACTTTCCCTTCTTTTGTCTCTCATACATCTAGTTTTTTCAGTTTTCTGGAACAGTGTACAAAATGAACAGTTATGTAGTAACATGTACCATAAATTCTCTCCCAGCCTCTAACAATTTGTAGGTTAGGAATTTCCTCTGTGAAAATACTTTATTTTTTCATGCAATAATCCTAGTGGATTATTTTATGTAATCTTCCTGTTACTTTTTCATTTAATGTACATTTTAACTATGAAGTCTCCTATAGCAGCAACTTACACAACTTCTTTTACTCATTTTGAATTTGTCTTGTTATTGAATTTATTTTCCCCTTGCTTTTGAATGCTTTTGAATGGACATGTGCCAGCTTAACTTCAACACACCAGTGACACCAAAGAATCCCACTACTTACTCCCTTGATTGCATATGTTCTTATTATTAATTTATTTTTTTTTAATTTATTCTTTTCTTCAACAATAATCATAGGCAAGTGAAAATATGAAACCAGGGCAGAGTAAAGATCCTGGCATTATTAACTCGTTCAAACTTTAGTCTGAATTCAATCTCTACAACTGTACTAGGAATTTTAATGCTAGATAAAGATAGATTTACCATATAAAAATTGGACATGAACTATGAATATGAAAACCCGGAAATAAGTAAAAGTTTTCATACCATGACATCTTTTTGAAATTATCTTCCAATAAGTGTGGACACAAATAAAAAAACCCCAAACCAACCAACCAATCAACCAAACAACAAAAATGAAAACACCAAAAAAAACAAAACCGAAAACCAAGCAAACAAAAAACTAACACCTTTTAAAAGAAAAAAATCAAAGCTATTGTGAAAGGTATAAGATGATGTAGTGCCTAAAGCAAGAGAGGAGTAAAAATATTTTAGCTCTGCATCAGAGTCTAGTAAGTATTTCAGGTTGGGGGCTATTTTGTTATTTTAATTTGATATAATCTGTGTTATTACTATTGTTACTACTGCTGCTACAAATAGTCTGTTGTTAGTCTGCTTCTGTATCACTAAAACTTCATGATCCCTGAGGCTTCTGGAAGATAAAGACACATTTGTAGAGATGCTCAAATTACAACTGCCTATAAAAGAATTGTTTCGCATGTAAATGAAAGAGTTCACCTTTCACGTATGTCAATTTGGCGTGTCTTATGAGCAATAAACACAACTAGATAAAGAAAAAAAGACAACAAAGTAAAAAAAGGTGTTACTGAATTTTATTCAAGACATAAAAAGGATTTAAAAATTACTTAATGCCTGTATTTTGCTTGTTCCAATATCCTCAGTTTTAGTTCAAATATACTTTTTAATGGTTTTGGGGGGAGGAAAAATCAGCTCTGGTTTATAGCCTTCACTGCTAGCTTTGAGCCTGAAGGAAATTTTTACAGCTGAGTTATAAACCCTTAAATATCAGCATTTATAAT